>CADDIJ020001505.1:0-11529 GCA_902809745.2 Tetradesmus lagerheimii | reverse complement strand
CGAGTATTTGTTGATTCTGTCCGTGTTCACAGGATTGAAGCTGTTGAAGGGTGAAGAGCCCGAAACGCGTCGCTTTCCATGTAATACGACAAAACAGAGTCAACAATAGTCTGAACTTGTCTCAACAGTAGCTGTAGCCAGTCGCATTACGCTATTGCTTTTCAAAATGTGCCACCTGGGCAAGACAGCCGAAGTGATGCACTGACGTGCCATTGCCGCATGATGCGGACACTGCCAGGCCGCACCTTGGCTCACTGCTGCTGACGAGTTGGTGTCTGTGATGAACGGGTGGCTCCACCAGAACTTGGAGCCCGCCACGTCCCGCGCAACCCTGCAGCAGCACCACAGAAGCACACATGGAAGGCGTGACTTACGCGTGGGCCACTCACTGCTCCAGCCGCTAAGCCGCAATGTACAGGGGTCTGCATAAGCTCAGCTTAATGGCATTGACACACTGCAAACTTTGACACCACGCTGATGTAACTTGCATTGACACAACACTAAGCATCCACACTAAGCATACACGCTATGTTCACCAGATGTCATCAAACACGATGGGGTTGGCCTGGTCTGGTGAGCTGGCATTGGCCAGCAGCAGCGGCGCCTTTGAAAACAACAGCTGCTGGAAATCAAAACAAAACCAAGCACACATTACGCTCACCAGATGTCATAAAACACGATGGGGTTTTGCTGGTCTGGTGAGCTGGCATTGGCCAGCGGCAGTGGCGCCTCCAGCCTGTAGCCTGCAGGCATGGCAGGCTTGGGCAGGTGGCCCTTGCTGCGCTGCTCATACGGCAGCTCAACCGTGGCGTCTGCAAGCAGGCAATTCAATTGTTGGTGGCACCACAAGCCTTGTGCTTCTCGGAGTAGCTGCTTGAGAATACCTCTGCAGGAGACACAGAAATTAGTGCACAAGTGCCACAAGTTGCAGCACAAGCCTCTGCTTGCACGGCAGTGTGACACAACAGGGATGGCAGGCTTGGGCAGGTGGCCCTTGCTGCGCTGCTCATACGGCAGCTCAATTGTGGCGTCTGCAGAAAGGCAAACAACTTGTTGGTGGCACCACAAAGGCAAATCTTTTGAGAAGACTGCTGCAGGAGAAACAGGAATCAGTGCACAAGTGTTGCCAACACTGCTGGCAGCACAAGCCCTTGCTCGCACGGCAGTGTGACGCAACAAGGATAGCAGGCTTGCAAGCCTGCCCAATCAGGCAAGTAGCCCTTGCTGCGCTGCTCATATGGCAGCTCAATCGTGGCGCCTGCAAGCAGGCCCTGTGTTGAACGCACAGCAGCGCACAAGTGTCCAGGTTCCAGCACAAGCCGCACAAGCAGCGCACGGCAGAGCAATGATGCCATGGCACGTGCAACACAACCAAGAATTGGCTTGACTTGGTGGTGGGAGCTGCCAGCATCGCATTGGCCCGCGGCAGTGGCGCCTCCAGCCTTTAGCCTGCAGGCATGGCAGGCTTGGGCAGGTGGCCCTTGCTGCGCTGCTCATACGGCAGCTCAATCGTGGCGTCTGGGCAAGCAGGCAAACAACTTGCTGATGGCACCACAAAGGCAAAGCTTCTTGAGAAGACTCATGCAGGAGACACAGGAACTTCCTCCAGTACTGGCAGTGCACAAGTGTTGCAGCACAAGCCCCTGCGCACACGGCAGTGTGACACAACATGAATGGCAGGCTTGGGCAGGTGGCCCTTGCTGCGCTGCTCATACGGCAGCTCAATCGTGGCGTCTGGGCAAGCAGGCAAACAACTTGCTGATGGCACCACAAAGGCAAAGCTTCTTGAGAAGACTCATGCAGGAGACACAGGAACTTCCTCCAGTACTGGCAGTGCACAAGTGTTGCAGCACAAGCCCCTGCGCACACGGCAGTGTGACACAACATGAATGGCAGGCTTGGGCAGGTGGCCCTTGCTGCGCTGCTCATACGGCAGCTCAATCGTGGCGTCTGGGCAAGCAGGCAAACAACTTGCTGATGGCACCACAAAGGCAAAGCTTCTTGAGAAGACTCATGCAGGAGACACAGGAACTTCCTCCAGTACTGGCAGTGCACAAGTGTTGCAGCACAAGCCCCTGCGCACACGGCAGTGTGACACAACATGAATGGCAGGCTTGGGCAGGTGGCCCTTGCTGCGCTGCTCATACGGCAGCTCAATCGTGGCGTCTGGGCAAGCAGGCAAACAACTTGCTGATGGCACCACAAAGGCAAAGCTTCTTGAGAAGACTCATGCAGGAGACACAGGAACTTCCTCCAGTACTGGCAGTGCACAAGTGTTGCAGCACAAGCCCCTGCGCACACGGCAGTGTGACACAACATGAATGGCAGGCTTGGGCAGGTGGCCCTTGCTGCGCTGCTCATACGGCAGCTCAATCGTGGCGTCTGGGCAAGCAGGCAACGCACAGCAGTGCACAAATGCTCAAGTTGCAGCACAAACAGCTGCCGCAGCTGTGCAGTGCACGGCAGAGCAGTGGTGCCACCACGCACATGGCATGTGTGACACAACAAACAAACCGGTTGGCATGCCAAGCTGGCATTGGCACCACTGGCGGGGGTAGCAGGCTTTGACTCATAGTTTGAAACCACCTGCCCCCACTGGGTGGGCAGCTCCTTGCAAAAGACCTCAAAGGCTGTGCAAGCTCTAACTTGACAGCTTGTGACCCGTCACTGACTTCGGTAGTATGACGTGGCAGCCACCAGCTTGAAGCTTCGCATCATCTCACACTGCGAGAGTCTTCCTCAGGATGATCCACAACGGCAAACCTAATGCCAATTGCAGCTGCAGCAGGCTCACCTCTGTTCTGCCAGAAGTCCATGCCGCAGGTGATGTCAGCACGGTAGCCCATCAGCCGCAGCACCATGCTCCAGCAGAAGAATACGTCGTTTAGAAACACCACGTAATCGGGATCCCAAGGCACAGCACCAGGCGCCACAGGCCTGCTGCTGCTGCTGCTGTTTGCACCAGGGTTAGGGCTGTTTCTGCTTGCGTAGTGACTGTAGAGTGGCGCGAGTGCCATGTTGCGCACTTGAGCAAGAAACTCAATCCTGCAGGTGGCAGCAGCAGCAGCAGCCGCCATTGGATGAGGCTTCAGTGGGGAAGGTTTCTTTCCGAAGTCAAGGCTTGACACAGCAGCAGCCGATTGTGTTGCCTTCATTGCCGTAGCATTGCACACCAAACACAGCCACCACTGCTGCTGGCAGCACATGTACAATGCTTTGTGGTACAGCTGTTCAACAGCAGTGCTGGTGTCCATTGCCTACCTGTGCTGTCCCTCTCCCCGCACCAGCATGCCTCGTGCAACAAGCCGATTCGGCGTCCCAATCACGTTCAGTGCCAGCTGCATAACATCGATCCAGCCATGAACGCCGTCGTCACTGTTACTTTCATAAACAGACACAAACGCAGCGTCCCGTGGCAGTCGCAGCAGCGTCTGCAGCAAGCTCAGAGTGAAGTGAGGCATCTGGACGCTGTTGTCACGCAAGTTGCTGGCAAAGAAGTACTTTGGTGTCATGCTGCTGCTGCTGCTGCTGCTGCTGTCACTGCTGCCACTGTTAAGGCTGTTGCCACTTTGCTTTGAGCTGCTGCCAGATCCACCTTGCTTCCCTGCTGTGGGTGCTGCAGCACCAGCAGCACTGCTGCTGCCTGGACTGCTGGCATTGCTGCTGCTGCTGCTGCTTGCTGGCCAAGACGGCAGGGCCTCCCCAGGCACTAAGGTGGTATCTTCCCTGCAGGGGAACAGCCGTCCCGAGCCTAGCAGCAGCTTGTACAGCTGGTACACAAACTGGTGCAGCGGGTGCAGGACCTGCTGCTGCTGCAGCTGCTGCTCCACTTCCTGCAAATAGGTGTAAAGGCGCAGCGGCATGGTTCAAGAGGGGTAGCTGCGTGCATGCTTGCAGGTGCGTGTCTTCTGCGATTGTTGCATGGAGTTGTCAATTGATTACTGCCAGACCCAGTGGATGGCTGCATGTTTCCCTTTCCGCTCCAGTTCCAACATCAAACGCTGTGCATAGGGAGAGCGCAAGTGAGCTGGGATGAAAAGCGGCACGCTCTTGAGTTCCTTAAGTGCTGCCAATGCTGCTACTGGATTCCCTGGTTTCAACTCAAACTCCAGCACGCCGTACTCTGGTGCAGTGCATGTCGTGCTGCCAGTGTGCATTGCTGCTACTGCTGGCCAGCGCACCTCCTGGGCTGCAGCTGCTTCCAGATGCACCAGCTTGTCCAGCAAATGCCTAAACACTGCCCTGTGATGCTCAAAGTGCTTAGAGCTCCGCAGCACAGCATTGTGTAGGCTGGTAAGCTGTGGCAGTGCTGCAACTGCTGCAGGTATCGCTACTGGGGGTGGTGTGCCACTGTCAGGGCTTTCTAGCCTAGCTTCTGAGGTGTCTGGCAAATCCTGCTCCTGCAAGCTACTACTGCTGCTGTGAGCGGTTTGCGAGGCAGCTATCTGCTGCAGAAGACTCAATATCTGCGTCTGGTTGGTCCTAAGCTCCTTGATCTCCGCAGAAAGCTTTTGCTGCTGCTGCTCGGCCAGATGCGCAGCCTTTGCCTCGGAGGTGTGCAGCACACGCTCATAGTTGCAACTAACCAACAATAAAATGATTGTTGTAACGATGGCGATCAGTACTAATGGCAGCAGGTACTTGTGTCGCCGAACTGCTTGGCTAGCTCGAAAAGTCCGTAGCAGCCCATGATCTGCATTAGTGTAATCTAAAGGACTAGTACTGCGACTTCGCAGCGCGCTGAAGTCGTTATGCAGCATGCAGAAGGGCTGGGTTTGCGGTTGGCATGCTGGCCTCTCGGCAGTTCCCAAGTTGAAGCTGCATGCAGTTGGTGGAACAGAGACAACGTCAGCAGCAGACAAGATCAATCAAGCATCAACGTGATGTAAAGCTTCATGATAACATGCAACATGTTCAGGACCAAACAACACTTTGTTGGCAGAAGTGTCCACGTCCAAGGAACATGGTCTGCAGCGCCAGCACTGGCCTGTACAGTACTGCCATGACACTGCTTGCATCTCCACAACTCCTGCCATAAATTCTCGGGCTAACAATTGATCAAAAAATGCTTCTATTTTGCAAATGGCATGCTGCGGCTCCTGGCGCGCACCCCACTACCGTTTAGGGTGCTGCTGCTGCTCAGCAATGCTGGCTGCAATGCCTTACGCAGCCCAACTGTCATGCCACTGTCAGGCTGCAAGACGTTTCAGCTCGTTCAAAGGTTCTAGTGCATCAGCAGCGGCGTCATTGCATGCAAACGTGTGTGTGCGCGGCCACAAAGCAGTTCCGACACACCTTCCGCTCCGCAGAAGCCATTTGACGCGCTGCCTCCGTGACGTCAAGTTGCTGCTGTGCTCTTCGCTACTAGCCATGGCACGAGACTTCAGCAGGGGTGTGCCAGCACGAGCAACCAAGACCAAACTTCCAAGCAGGTTGACTGGAGAGAGTTTAACGAACCGCAAAGGGCTCCTTTGTTTACGCAAGACAAGCTCATCAATGACAAAGTCTGTTCCTAGCGTCACATTTACGCGGGTGACAAAGGGCCAGACGTGTCGGAACGGGTTACACGCCCCGGCTGGTCATATCCGGGTGGTGGTTGTACTATGGTGATTTAAGAAGTAGCAAACCAGCTGCAGCACAGGCTGCAAATGGAAAGGTTAGGGTTTGTTACAAGCACCAGCACCGTTACCGGCTAGGTCAGGATAGCGAGGTCAGGGCACCCCTACTAGGTCAGACCAAACCTGACCTAGGTCTTCCCAGGCAGCTTAGATCTATCATTCTGGCGATACTGCGCTACATGCAGCGCGTCAAAACAAAGCAAGGATGATGTAATTGACGTGATTGCGGCCCCTGCTGCCCCTGAAGCGGCGCGTGTGACACCCCACAGAGGGGGGCCATGTACAACCCAGCCTGGCCTGGCCAATGACAGCTACTGAACTACTGGACGCTGCGCCCTGCTAGCTCTAGGCCAGACTCAGAGGCAGCACCCTCATTGAAAGTCCTACATTTCTGCTTCAGCGATCCGTACTTCTCATTCAGAGCATCATAGTCTGCCTTCAGCACATACTGCACACCATCAAGTTCTACCACAGTAGGATCGGCGGACATATCAACCCGAAGAAAGAGTAAGTGGCAAGTTGAAAGGCTGCGATCAATGTGCTGTCATGTGGCGGACGACACAGTCCTCCGAGTCCACCCCGTGGGACATAACACTGGGATTCAGCTGAGTCCTACAGCTGCGTGATGCCTCCCCTCTGTGGGGTGTCACACGCGCCGCTTCAGGGGCAGCAGGGGCCGCAATTACGTCAATTACATCATCCTTGCTTTGTTTTGACGCGCTGCATGTAGCGCAGTATCGCCAGAATGATAGATCTAAGCTGCCTGGAAAGACCTAGGTCAGGTGTGGTCTGACCTAGTAGAAGTGCCCTGACCTCGTTATCCTGACCTAGCCGGTAACGGTGCTGGTGCTTGTTACAACTATTTATGCTGCTCAATGCTACTGCCGCTGCAACTTTTCGAGTCAACGATATAAACCTCGCAGACGCATCAGCTGCCTGTGGGGTCACTCGCCTGAGAGCACCAGCACGGGAGCGTCTGCTAAACTTCTTATAACATTACTATGCATTTTGGATCTTATGCGGCTTGCCGGACAGGCAGGAGAATGCTGTGAACAGTAGATCACATATAGTAGGCCATGAAGGCTGCTGCTCTCTCGTTTTTGGCCAAAACGAGTGGAGCATCCGGTAGCATCCCTCCTGCCCCTTTCACCGTATACTCGTGGCATACCCATCTGTTCTTCGTGCAAGTTTGAGCAACTACCATTAACTATAGTGCATGAGTGGGCGCTCGAACGCTGCAGCGGGCTGAAGCAGCAGCTTGGCCTGTTGGCACTGTCTTTAGGCGTACAATCACCGACATATTAAGCGCAAACGTATTTCATAGCTGTATTATTGCGATCAGTGGCCGTTGGACGCTGGAGCGGGACGCTGCGGGCTTCGAGAGGGCAGCTGCTCTCGCAGGGTATGTTGCCAAGCAGCAGAGGCCCGGTGATAGCGTGTCAATGGTGTCAACAGACCTTTAGGCTTGCTGAAAATCTATTGTAATGGCAGGCAGGCACAGCAAGCACAATGCCCCGCACTAGCCAAGAGCAGCAGCAGGTCAGCAGCAGCAACACGTCAGCAGGCAAGCAAACATCGTAATCGCAGCAACAGAAGTAGTAACCGCCAAAAATGCGATCAATATGTCAATCAAGGCTGCATGCAAGCTTCCTGGCACAGTGCACTTAGCAGTCGCAGCAGATCAGCACTCATCACCCACCAGGCTGCAGTAGATGTAGATGTTACAGCTGCACTCAGCCGATCACTGTAAAAAATGCAGAATATATTCCTTATCCTTTGAATATAAACCAGCAATAGATTGAAGGCCAACTGTGCAGCAGCGCTAAAGTTGTGCTCGTGTAACCTGGTCAAAGTTGCGTTGATCAAGACGCGCGTAAATAACAACCAACTTTGACTATGTCTTGCGGCCAGGGGGTTGCGCATGTGGCTGAATTTGGCTTGCTGGCAAAAATAGGCATACATATGAATCATTTGCACCATTTTACGGCCTCATCTGCCAATCTTGCCTTTTTTGGTACAACCACTACCAGGTGCGCTTGCGCAGAAGGAAGGCAAGTAATCGTTACACGGCAACGTACTAGCCATATTCCAACTGCCAGCTTGCACTTCACACCCTTGACCGATCCAGTGCTTTGGATTACAGATGCAGTGGCATTGTCACAATGTCACACTTTGAAAGGGTTGCTATCTGCGTGAATGCAAGCAATTATCATGCAGCAGATGCAGTGTCACATAGCTATTTGGGCCCCGCGCCACCATGTACACACTGAACACAATGGGCCAACGCGTTCCGAACGCGTTGAATGCCACAGTGGCTCTCCTGCCAGTTACTCTCCCGGTGTGACTTCACCCTGTTTATTTGGGTTTTTCGGGGGCCGATGGCGTTGATGCTATGGCTTGATCTGGTAATTTGATGATGATGATGGCTCTGCTGCCAGCAGCCGCTGCTTTGAGAGTGTGGTGCCACATTCGGCCGCGTCAACGGCAACGCTTGCCTTAGCACCTTCCAACAAGCACATGAAATTGACTGTCTGCAGATAGCTAGTGTTGGGTGCAGCTCTTGATGGTGCAGGGGCATGTACTAGTAGTAGTGGCTAGGCTGGCCAACGCCCTCAACTACGGCTTCAGACAACCGTCATCTGCTGGCAGCAGAATATGACACTTGCAGCAGACTCTGATCGGAGCAGCAATGTACAGCGGCGCACGTGAGCAGCATGCCTGCTTACCCATGCTGTGACAGCACTATTCCTGCAGGGTCAGCTGCTGGCTGCTGCAGGACTCTTGTTGTCATTAGGTGTAAGGTTGAAGGAACCGGAAGTTTCTGGATGTTTCCAGAAGGTTCCAGATGTTCCCGAAGTTCTAGAAGTCTCCGGAAGGATGTAGATGTTTCCGGAAGTAGTATGTTCTAGGATTGTCTAGAAGCTTCCTTGGTCCAGAATGTTCCAATTGTAGGCAGTTGAGGAGGCGTTGTAGGTTTTCGCCAAGGCTATAAATAGAGGGGGCCTCTCCTCACTCAACAAGAAGTATTCACTTAAGAAGTCTTTCCATCAGACCTTTCAAGTCCTCGTAGCCTCGTCTATTGTGTGAAGCCTTCCCTTGGTAACTAACTGAGCCTTCTATACAACTACGGCCTACGTCGAATCGCTATAGAAGACCTTAGTTGCCAAAGGACCCGCCGACAAGGCGTGACAAGTGGTAGCTGAGATTGTCTACGAACACCGAGGAGTCCTGGAGATTCTACAAGCTTCCGGCATATGCCAGGCAAGTATAATCCGGAGAAGCCTGTACCCAAGGTGAAGTTTCTGGAGCCTCCCTCGCACCCAAGCGTCGCCAAGTTCCGGACAACCTTTGAGCTCAACGGCGTGGAGTTCGTCACTTCTACTCCTATCCGGAACCTTCCTGCCAAGACCGACTATCATTGCCTTAAGCCTTTCACTAACATCAAGAAGCATCCAGCCAAGAAAATTCACTAAGTCTTCAACCTACTCTCCGCGCATCCGGAAGATTCTCAACATCCTCACCAAACTTCAGCCACGCCCGTGAAGCCCCAGTGCTTCAAGAAGGAGGTGCGCAAGCTAATCCCTTTTAAAAGACGTTTGTGCGCGCATTCGGGCAGCCCAGGCGGCAGAGCTCCGCGCACACCAGGAGAAGCTCCGGAATCTTCTTCACACGGCAATAGAGGAGCACATCACTAAGGAGGCCAAGGCCAAGGGCGTCTCTGATTGTGAGTCCGCTTGCTAAGCAGCCATGGAGGGATCTGGAGTGTCGCCGGAGATGTTGGCCTTACAGCAGCAGGTGGCTCAGCTTCAGCACGCGCTTCAGCAGATGCTGCAGCAGCAGACCAGTGCTGTGCCTACAAGCAAGCTGAAGCTCCCCAAGCCACCAGAGACCAATGGCAGGCAGCCTACCCCCGTCAATTGGTGCCACAAGATGGAGACGTACCTTGCGGCCGAGGGCGCCAACCTCAGCAGCTCTTCCATTGTGACGGTGGCAGCGGCCTACCTCAAGGACTCAGCCCTCAACTGGTACCGCCAGCATGAGCAGGCTGTGGCGGTGGGCAAGGCTCAGCCCTACGCTTCTTGGGATGAGTTCAAGAAGGCCTTTATCGCCCGTTTCACCCCTGTTGACCCAGAGGTGGACGCGCGGGAGAGGCTTGACCGGCTCACCCAAACGCGTAGCGTGTTCGCCTATGCCCAGGAGTTCAACACCTACATGCTGGAGCTGCCGCACATGGACGAGAACGACCGCATTCATCGCTTCATCCGCGGTCTGAAGCCGGAGGTGCGCATTCACGTCAAGCTGCAGCAGCCAACCACACTGCATGACGCCGTGGAGCTTGCCATTAAGGCAGACTCGATGGTGTGGGAGCGTGGTCGAAACGGCAACAGCCGCTTCGTCAACATGAGCAGCAACAACCGTGGAGCGGTTGCAAGGGGCGGACCGGCACCCATGGAGCTCGGAGCAATGGAGCCGCAGAAACCCAGGAACCAGCCGCTCAAGTGCTTCTACTGTGGCAAGCCAGGGCACAAGCGGCGGGATTGCAAGAAGCCGCAAGCGTACAAGCAGCGTGATGGGGACACCTCTGCACGGTCAAACTGAAGGGCGCGTGCAGTAGTGTGGGTCGTACTGTGCGCATTGAGCAGGCTCAGCCCCGTGCGCCTGTGAGAGACTCACGCCAGGTAGAAGGCTCACAAAGGCCTAGTGAGCCTGGAGCATCCAGTGCAGCCCAGGGAAAAGCGGGTACCCGTCGTTGTGGACGACTGCGGGACTGTACCTACTGGCTGTTCAACCGCCTGGAGAAGGTCAAGTATGCCGATGCTTACGGGCCATTCTCAGTGGACGCCTGCGCACGTGAGGAGACCGCCCAGGCTGACAAGTTCTACAAGGGCTTCACTGACTTCCGCAAGGCTAATGTCAGCGGCGAGTCAGTATGGCTGAATGTGCCTTTCCGGCATGCTGGCCAATATCTGAGGCACTACCTGGATTGTAAGAAGACCGCACCGGAGACGACATGCGGCGTGTTTATCCTGCCCAAGTGGGACAGGAAGCCGTGGTGGAAGCTGACGCAGGGGATGAGGGTAATTCACGAGTACCCTGCGGGAACGGAGGGCTTGTTCTCTATCCCATCCGGGGACAGGTGGGTGGAACAAGCTTCTCAATGGCCGGTGATCATCCTGTGGGATCCGCCCGTGAACACAGGAGCGAAGCCAAGGCCATGGGAGGAGGAGTTGCCGGCGAAGCAGGAGCTGGAGACACTCACTGCACCCGAGGCCGAAGACTCGTGCACCGCCATGGAGCTAGGTGATCTTGAGCCTGCTAGCCACGAGCTCATTCGTCTGAAGGCCAAGTGCCGCGGCGAGGTGCTTGATGTGCTAGTAGACTCAGGTGCGAGTGAGGACTACATCGATCCGAGGGTGGTGATGAAGTTCCGATTGCCTACTCTCAAGCTCCATCGACGTCAAGTGAGGCTCGCCAACGGCTCACTGCAAGATGCGGGGACGGTCGTGCCTGACCTACGTTTCCGTATTGGACAATTCAAGGACCGGAGGCCTTTTACCGTCACTCAGCTGGCACCATACGACATCATCCTTGGCAAGCCTTGGTTGACTGCTCACAACCCTGCCATCGACTGGGTGTCCAACACCATCACCATTGAAAAGAGGGACGTCACATACACCTTGCAGCAACCCTCTAACATCGAGAGGACAACTCCCGGTGTCAGTTTGTTGTCTGCACTTCAACTCAAGCGGCAGTTACGCAAGGGCGCAATTGCTTACCTTGCCATCCTCAAGGAGGTTGAGGAGGACCCAACTATCCGTGCGATAGATGACCTCTCCCTTCCTTCGGGGATCCCGAGTGGGTTGAACGGATGAAGGGGGTACTTCACAAGTACTCAGCCATCTTTGGCAAA
>CADDIJ020001502.1:0-16480 GCA_902809745.2 Tetradesmus lagerheimii | reverse complement strand
GTCCAAGGACAGCGCTCTGATCAAGGGTGTCAAGCAGCGCCTGTCAGAGTCTTTTGATGCTCGCGACCTGGGCGAGGTTTCCTCTTATCTGGCATGACCATTACAAGGGACCGTGGGAGCGGCACCATCAAGATCAGCCAGCCACGCATGACCAATGATCTCATCTCCAAGTTTGGCATGGACGACAGCAAGATCAGGCCAATCCCCATGAGCGCCTCCATCAAGTTTACCAAGGATGAAGGCGAGCCCCTCGACAAGGCCAAGTACCCCTACAGTGAGCTGCTCGGTTCCCTCATGTACTTGTCAGTTTGCACCAGACCTGACATCTCCTTTGTCACTGGTTCCCTGGCTCGCTACATGGCCAACCCAAACACTGTCCATTGGCAGGCTGCTAAGGGTGTTCTGAGGTACCTGGCTGCAACAGCAGACTATGGCATCACCTTTGGTGGGAGCGGCCCCAGCGACCTTGAGCTGTTCGGCTACTGCGACTCCGACTACGCTGGAGACCTCGACACACGCCGCTCCACCACTGGCTATGTGTTTAGCCTAAATGGTGGTGCAATTTCCTGGCAAAGCAAACGGCAGCCCACTGTGGCAGCATCCACAACTGAGGCCGAGTACATGGCAGTTGCAGCAGCTGTCAAAGAGGGTCTGTGGCTGCGCAAGCTCCTGTGTGATTTGGGAATCAACACCAAGACTATCAACATCCTGGCCGACAACCAGAGTGCAATCAAAATTCTGCGCAACCCCATCTCATCTCTGCGCTCTAAGCACATTGATGTGATCCACCATTTTACTCGTGAGCGCGTGATGCGAAACGAGGTGGTGTTTACCTACACACCCACAAACCTGATGATTGCTGATGTGCTCACAAAGCCCCTGGCAGGAGAGAAGTTTAACTTCTGCCGTGAGGCTATGGGTGTGAAGTAGGATACTGCTGGAAGGTGTTAGCTGCAAGAAAACATTTATTCAATACATACAACTTTGTTTGCATACAATTGTGTGTATCTTGAGTTTGGAAGACGTGGGAGCTACATTGTGTACTGCCACTGGACCCGTAACATCATATGTGCTCACAAGGCAGCCTGCGTGGGAGTGTTGAGATATGGCTATTATTCAGTCTGCCTTGCATCGCACATTATATCGCACATGCTCACAGAGTTCAGTATTTCTGAGTAGAATGAAAAATATTGTGCTTTGTTTGAGGCCGGATTTGAACCTGGGACCTTTTGAATATAATACAGTACTTATATCTGGAAGCTTCTAGAAGCATCTCGAAGGATGTGGATTCTCCCACAATCTGAGGTTGTAGAAGATTGTCGAAGTTTCTGGAAGCTATTCTGAAGAGTATTTATAGCTGGTGAAAGCTCTCAAACTGGTAACAAAGTCGCTGCAAGGTTTGCAAGTGCCAGTGCGATTTCTGCCCGTATTTCAACATGCAGCAGTCGTCGTCGAGCCGCATGCCATGCGTATCTTGTTTTTGCTTGGTGTTTACGGTGGTGGTCTTAAAAAATTTTAGAAGCATGCAAGCAAGTATAAACGCCCAAAGCAAAATCTCCACACGAGCATCGAAGCCTCGGACCATGTCCGATTGTCGCAGCGGTCGTCAGCGAGCTGCATGCCATGCGTATCTTGTTTTTGCTAGTTGTGCACGGTGGTGGTCTGAAATAATTCTAGGAGCATGCAAGCAAGGATGAACGTCCGAAATAAAATTCTCTAGACGAGCACCGAAGCATCTGTATTATTTCGGAAAAGACGGTTACATTGGCTTGACCCAGCAACCCGAAACACTAGATCCAAAGCATCAGACCGGGTTTTAATGTCGCAGCGGTCGTCGGTGAGCAGCATGCCGTGCGTATCTTATTTTTGCTTGGTGTTCACGGTTTTTTTTTTTTTTTTGAAGCAAGAAAGTTACAAGGGCTGACCTACATAACTGTGCACTTGCTCCATAAAAAGATCCGTTGAGAGAATGAGGCAACCTGTTCCGCACTCACCCCACAGGTCTCTTGTACCAAGAGACACTGTCACACGATCATGCAGACAGCCCCGTGCGGGGCAGCCCCGAAAGGCATCCAGGTGTTCACGGTTATGGTTTGAATTAATTCTAGGAGCATGCAAGCAAGTATAAACGACCAAATAAAATCCCCCAGACGAGCACCGAAGCATCGGACCTTGTCTGATTGTTGCAGCAGTCGTCGTCGAGCCGCCTGCCATGCGTATCTTGATTTTGCTTGGTGTTTACGGTGGTGGTCTTAAAAACTTTAGAAGCATGCAAGCAAGTATCAACGCCCAAAGCAAAATCTCCACACGAGCATCGAAGCCTCGGACCAGGTCCGATTGTCGCAGCGGTCGTCAGCGAGCTGCATGCCATGCGTATCTTGTTTTTGCTAGTTGTGTACGGTGGTGGTCTGAAATAATTCTAGGAGCATGCAAGCAAGGATGAACGACCGAAATAAAATTCTCTAGACGAGCACCGAAGCATCTGTTTTATTTCTGAAAAGACGGTTACATTGGCTTGACCCAGCAACCCGAAACACTAGATCCAAAGCATCAGACCGGGTTTTATTGTCGCAGCGGTCGTCGGTGAGCAGCATGCCGTGCGTATCTTTTTTTTGCTTGGTGTTCACGGTTATGGTTTGAATTAATTCTAGGAGCATGCAAGCAAGTATAAACGACCAAATAAAATCCCCCAGACGAGCACCGAAGCATCGGACCTTGTCTGATTGTTGCAGCAGTCGTCGTCAACCGCATGCCATGCGTATCTTGATTTTGCTTGGTGTTTACGGTGGTGGTCTTAAAAAACTTTAGAAGCATGCAAGCAAGTATAAACGCCCAAAGCAAAATCTCCACACGAGCATCGAAGCCTCGGACCAGGTCCGATTGTCGCAGCGGTCGTCAGCGAGCTGCATGCCATGCGTATCTTGTTTTTGCTAGTTGTGCACGGAGGTGGTCTGAAATAATTCTAGGAGCATGCAAGCAAGGATGAACGACCGAAATAAAATTCTCTAGACGAGCACCGAAGCATCTGTATTATTTCGGAAAAGACGGTTACATTGGCTTGACCCAGCAACCCGAAACACTAGATCCAAAGCATCAGACCGGGTTTTATTGTCTTTTTTTTTTTTTGAAGTAAATTGGTTACATGGGCTGGACCAAGCAACAACGAATTTACTCCGTAAAAGATCCTTAGAGAGGATGGGGCAACCTGCTCTGACACCCACCCCACAGCTCTCTTCTCGAGATGCTGTCACAGGGTTTTATTGTCGCAGCGGTCGTCGGTGAGCAGCATGCCGTGCTGTTGAAATACGGGCAGAAATCGCACTGGCACTTGCAAACCTTGCAGCGACTTTGTTACCAGTTTGAGAGCTTTCACCAGCTATAAATACTCTTCAGAATAGCGTCCAGAAACTTCGACAATCTTCTACAACCTCAGATTGTGGGAGAATCCACATCCTTCGAGATGCTTCTAGAAGCTTCCAGATATAAGTACTGTATTATATTCCAAAGGTCCCAGGTTCAAATCCGGCCTCAAACAAAGCACAATATTTTTCATTCTACTCACAAATACTGAACTCTGTGAGCATGTGCGATATAATGTGCGATGCAAGGCAGACTGAATAATAGCCATATCTCAACACTCCCACGCAGGCTGCCTTGTGAGCACATATGATGTTACGGGTCCAGTGGCAGTACACAATGTAGCTCCCACGTCTTCCAAACTCCAGATACACACAGTTGTATGCAAACAAAGTTGTATGTATTGAATAAATGTTTTCTTGCAGCTAACACCTTCCAACAGTATCCTACTTCACACCCATAGCCTCACGGCAGAAATTAAACTTCTCTCCTGCCAGGGGCTTTGTGAGCACATCAGCAATCATCAGGTTGGTGGGTGTGTAGGTAAACACCACCTCGTTTCGCATCACGCGCTCACGAGCAAAATGGTGGATCACATCAATGTGCTTAGAGCGCAGAGATGAGATGGGGTTGCGCAGAATTTTGATTGCACTTTGGTTGTCGGCCAGGATGTTGATAGTCTTGGTGTTGATTCCCAAATCACACAGGAGCTTGCGCAGCCACAGACCCTCTTTGACAGCTGCTGCAGCTGCCATGTACTCGGCCTCAGTTGTGGATGCTGCCACAGTGGGCTGGCGTTTGCTTTGCCAGGAAATTGCACCACCATTTAGGCTAAACACATAGCCGGTGGTGCAGCGGCGTGTGTCGAGGTCTCCAGCGTAGTCGGAGTCGCAGTAGCCGAACAGCTCAAGGTCGCTGGGGCCGCTCCCACCAAAGGTGATGCCGTAGTCTTGCTGTTGCAGCCAGGTACCTCAGAACACCCTTAGCAGCCTGCCAATGGACAGTGGTTGGGTTGGCCATGTAGCGAGCCAGGGAACCAGTGACAAAGGAGATGTCAGGTCTGGTGCAAACTGACAAGTACATGAGGGAACCGAGCAGCTCACTGTAGGGGTACTTGGCCTTGTCGAGGGGCTCGCCTTCATCCTTGGTAAACTTGATGGAGGCGCTCATGGGAATTGGCCTGATCTTGCTGTCGTCCATGCCAAACTTGGAGATGAGATCATTGGTCATGCGTGGCTGGCTGATCTTGATGGTGCCGCTCCCACGGTCCCTTGTAATGGTCATGCCCAGATAAGAGGAAACCTCGCCCAGGTCGCGAGCATCAAAAGACTCTGACAGGCGCTGCTTGACACCCTTGATCAGAGCGCTGTCCTTGGACGCAATTAGGCTTGACACCAGCAGGTGGTGTCTCTAGGGACCAGGTGTTGTTGCTCAGCAAGGAAGCCATCTCTTCATCCATTGCCTGCTGCCAAAGGTCTGCTGCCTTTGAGTTGAGGGCCTCGGTGTAGGATTTGGGCTCCTCCAGGTCCACTGCTGCTAACAGAGCAGTAGCTGAGTAGGGAGCAGCAGGGTGTTTGCCATCAGCCACATAGCGATAGGGGTTGAGCACTCCCTTATTTGCCCGGCTGCTGCGGCGCAGCCCAGAGTTGTCGGAGTTCCCAGTGGCAGGGGGCTGATTGTTGGCACCAGGCTGGTTGTTGTGGCCAGAGTTGTTGCCAGAATCAGGGCCAGGAGGGTTGTCATTTCCATCATCACTTTCACCATCAGAGTCAGACTCAGAATCAGAGTCATGCTCACCGAGAGGTGGAGGCTCATCGTCACTGTCAGTGTCAGCGCCGTTGTGTGTCTCCATCAGGTCCAGCTTGGTGCTGCTGACCTGGGCGCTGGTGGAGTTTTCATCAAAGGTCACGTCGCGGCTGTCCACCACTGAATTGTCCTCCAGCAGGATCCTGTAGCCCTTGCCATTGATTGAGTAGCCAACCATGTAGCCGGTCTGGCTCTTAAAATCCAGCTTGTTCCTTTTCTCCCTGGGAATGTGGACGAAGGCCTTGCAGCCAAAAACCCTCAGGTGTTCCAGGTTGGGCCGCTTGCCAGTGATGAACTCGTATGGAGTGAGCTCCTTACCAGATGTGGGAGACCTGTTGCGCAGGTAGTTTGCAGTCATAACAGCCTCGCCCCAGGCCTCGGGGGGCAGGTTGGTGTCTGCAAGCATAGATTTTGCTTTCTCAAGCAGGGTGCGATTGAGTCGCTCTGCCTTTCCATTTTGCTCAGGTGTGTAAGGCATGGTGGTTTGGTGTACGATGCCCAGGTTGTCAAAGAAGGATGTCAGGTCCCAGTTGACGTATTCGCCACCATTGTCGGTGCGCACATTAATCACATAGTAGCCAGTTGATTTTTCCAGCATGGTGATCACACTCTTGGTTGCTGCAGCCACGTCGCCCTTGGTCTTGAGCATGCAGACCGCGGAATAGCCAGTGTAGTCGTCGAGGAAGGTCGCCATATAGTTGCTGCCACCAAAGGAGCTGACCGGCATGGGGCCACACACATCCATGTGAATGAGCTCCAAGGGCTTGGATGTCTTGGTGTCTGACGGGTAGAAGGGCTGCCGGTGGTTTTTGCCCATGGCGCAGGACTCACACACCTCATTGGTTGCTGCCTTGATGTCGTTGGCAGTCAGGTCCAGCCCATTGACCATTGAAGGGAGCTTTGCCATATTGTTGTAGCCCAGGTGTCCCAAACGGCGATGCCACAGCTGGGCAGAGGTGCCCTTTGTTGGAGAGGGCAGGCCAGCAGCAGTGGGACCAGCAGAGTGCACACCAACACTGCTGGTGCTGCTGCCATCAGTGTCCTTGAAGCTGGCACCAAAGACAGAACACCTGCCGCTGCCACTGCAGCGCGATGGGGCATACATGGAGATGCCGCCCAGGAACTCATCGTGGAGCTTATGGCTGGGCTTTTGCACACTGGCACGCATGATGAGCGGCTGCGGGCTCACCGAGTAATTGCTGTTGAACCGCTTGTATATGTGGCGGGTCGAGGGCGTGTTGACGCAGGCGTAGAGGTTGGGCAGCACGTAGTTGTCGTTGATGTTTGCCACAGCAGACGCAATGATATTGTTACCTTTGATGATGTCGCAGCTGCTGCTCTTGAAGAGGAAGGAAGCGCCAGCCTTGCTGGCCTGCTTGACTGACAGGAAGTTGACCTTTGCTGTGGGCTCCCAGAGCACGTCGCGCAGGACGACCACAGGCTTGTTGGTGGCCTCGTCCAGCAACACGACGTCTCCAATGCCGTAGGCCTTGGATGAGCTGCCATTGCCGTAGTGCACCATGATCTCCTCGGGCAAGCAGCGCATGTTGAACAGCAGGTTCTGGTTGTTGGTGATGTGGCGCCCAGCACCAGAATCGATGATCTAGTCGTCCTTGCTGTCGGTGGGCAGGTCCGGGTAGGCGACGTTGACAGTGATGGTTGCTGCCATGGCCGCCACGCGCTGGGGCCGCTGGTTGCCTGCCGGGCGCTGCTGCTGTTGGGCATTGCCACCATTGTTGTTTTTTTTTTTTTTTTTTTTGAAGCAAGAAAGTTACAAGGGCTGACCTACATAACTGTGCACTTGCTCCATAAAAAGATCCGTTGAGAGAATGAGGCAACCTGTTCCGCACTCACCCCACAGGTCTCTTGTACCAAGAGATACTGTCACACGATCATGCAGACAGCCCCGTGCAGGGCAGCCCCGAAAGGCATCCAGGACCTGACCGAGTGCCCAGACTCCACTAAAATCACAGTCACGCAATGACGTCCTGTGATGTGTAACAGACCGTGATTGGCCCTTGAAACAGAAGCTGTCCATCGTTTAACTGTCAGCTATCAATGCATGGTGACTTGCACACTTCTAAAAGCTGCACTTTACAGGCAGCATTACGCCACGCACACACACACACACACACACACACAAGACGCCTACTTGCAGGTGAGGGATTGTCGACACAGACAATCACCACCTGACTATTCCTAGATATTCCACATTATGCAAAGCACATCCTGCTATAGACCAAACACACACCAATGGGACCTGTGGCATTATGTCCTCAATGACAACAATACAGTCACACACCAACACACACACACACAGGCTTGTCTGCGCATGTCAGCGTACATCACCATACTCTGCTACCCACACGCATGTATACATAGCGTAGCCCAGCCATCAACATAGCCATTGCCATACTATTATGCAACACATCACACCGAGCAACGACAGCCGCTACTCCAACAAATGCAATTGCATTGCATATCCTGCCCGAGCCGTCAAAACAGACCACCACGCCTCCTATACCCGGGCCCAACCCATCACTCACATGCCAGCCGTGCTGGCCCGAACCTTGATGCGACCATTTGTGCCATTGTTGTTGTTGTTGTTGTTGTTGTTGTTGTTGTTGTTGTTGTTGTTGTTGTTGTTGTAGCGGTTGGGGCCACTGTTGTTGAAGCGGCGGGCGAGGTCTGCCTGGCGCTTGCGGCACTCTGCCTTGATGTGGCCGGGCTTGTTACAGTAGTAGCAGTAGGGGCCACGGGACTTAAAGGCGTTGTCGGGGCCAGGGCGGTAGCCGGTGTTGCCAAATGGCATGTTGCTGTTGCTGCTATTGTTGAAGAGCCTGCTGCTGTAGCTGCTGAAGGCCTGGGCCCGGAAGGTCTGGCCGCTTCCACGCTGGTGCTTTTGTTCCACAACCAGGGCCTTGGCCAGCAGCTCGTCGAGGGTTGGCGCAGCGGGGTTGTTCTCCACCACAGTGACCAGCATGCTGTATTCTGGGGGCAGGCCGGACATGACGTTGGGGACGATGTCTGACTCCTCCAAGTCGCTGCCAGCAGCCACCAGCCGGTTGAGCAGGGAGCGAGCTCGCCCAATGTAGCAGATGACAGACTCGCCGGGCTCCATCTTGAGCTTGCTGAGGTCCCGCTGCAAGCTGAGCAGGCATGCGGTGCTGCGCTGCTGGAATACGGCTTCCAGAGCATTCCACGCGGCATTAGCGTTGTCCACGTCGCGAATGGTCGACAGGAAGTGGTCCTCGACGTGGGAACGGATGTAGGCGAGGCCCTTGCTGCTCTGGGGGTGCTCAGGGTCCTGAATGGCCTCGAAGCAGTCCTTGATGGTCAGGAAATCCCTCATGCGCACTGTCCAAGTGAAGTAGTTGTTGTCAGAGAGCTTTGGGACGCCATACTTGCTCGCAGTCATGTTGCCGAGTCAACACCGCGAACAACAGTAGCTCTGTGAAGCAGCAACTTGCTACGCTGCGATTGTGGCCGCCAAGCCTGGAGACAGGTCGGCAAATCCCGAACGAAAGTCGAGCAAAAACTCCTGTGCGCAGTGGAAGCGTGGCTATGGGCTCATAACCTGTTGAAATACGGGCAGAAAATCGCACTGGCACTTGCAAACCTTGCAGCGACTTTGTTACCAGTTTTAGAGCTTTCACCAGCTATAAATACTCTTCAGAATAGCTTCCAGAAACTTCGACAATCTTCTACAACCTCAGATTGTGGGAGAATCCACATCCTTCGAGATGCTTCTAGAAGCTTCCAGATATAAGTACTGTATTATATTCCAAAGGTTCCAGTTTCAAATCCGGCTTAAACAAAGCACAATATTTTTCATTCTACTCAGAAATGATGAACTCTGTGAGCATGTGCGATATAATGTGCGATGCAAGGCAGACTGAATAATAGCCATATCTCAACATATACTTGCTTGCATGCTCCTCGATTTTTTTTAGACCACCCCCGTGAACACCAAGCAAAAACAAGACACGCATGGCATGCGGCTCGTCTACAATCGCCGCGACAACCGGACCAGGTCCGATGCTTCAGTGCTTGCCTTAAGAATTTTATATCCGTCGTTTATACTTGCTCCTCGAATTTTGTCAGACCACTCCCGTGAACACCAAGCAAAAACAAGACACGCATGGCATGCGGCTCGTCTACAATCGCTGCGACAACCGGACCAGGTCCCATGCTTCGGTGTTCGTCTGGCATTTTATAATCCGTCGCTTTTGAAGTAAATTGTTGCTGGAGCAAGCAACAACAAATTTACTTCTGAAAAATATACTTGCTTGCATGCTCCTCGAATTATTTCAGACCACCCCCGTGAACACCAAGCAAAAACAAGACACGCATGGCATGCGGCTCGTCTACAGCCGCCGCGACCACCGGACCAGGTCCGATGCTTCAGTGCTTGCCTTAAGAATTAAATATCCGTCGTTTATACTTGCTTGCATGCTCCTCGAATTTTGTCAGACCACTCCCGTGAACACCAAGCAAAAACAAGACACGCATGGCATGCGGCTCGTCTACAATCGCCGCGACAACCGGACCAGGTCCTATGCTTCGGTGTTCGTCTGGAGTATTTTATATCCGTCGTTTATGCTTTTTTTGAAGTAAATTGGTTACATAAGCTGGAGCAAGCAACAACAAATTTACTTCTGAAAAATATACTTGCTTGCATGCTCCTCGAATTATTTCAGACCACCCCCCCCCGTGAACACCAAGCAAAAACAAGACATGCATGGCATGCGGCTCGTCTACAACCGCCGCGACCACCGGACCAGGTCCGATGCTTCAGTGCTTGCCTTAAGAATTAAATATCCGTCGTTTATACTTGCTTGCATGCTCCTCGATTTTTTTTAGACCACCCCCGTGAACACCAAGCAAAAACAAGACACGCATGGCATGCGGCTCGTCTACAATCGCCGCGACACCTGGACCAGGTCCGATGCTTCAGTGCTTGCCTTAAGAATTTTATATCCGTCGTTTATACTTGCTTGCATGCTCCTCGAATTTTGTCAGACCACTCCCGTGAACACCAAGCAAAACCAAGACACGCATGGCATGCGGCTCGTCTACAATCGCCGCGACAACCGGACCAGGTCCTATGCTTCGGTGTTCGTCTGGAGGATTTTATATCCGTCGTTTATGCTTTTTTTTTGAAGTAAATTGGTTACATAAGCTGGAGCAAGCAACAACAAATTTTCTTCTGAAAAATATACTTGCTTGCATGCTCCTCGAATTATTTCAGACCACCCCCGTGAACACCAAGCAAAAACAAGACACGCATGGCATGCGGCATGTCTACAATCGCCGCGACAACCGGAAAAGGTCCGATGCTTCGGTGCTCGTTTGGAGAACTTTATATCCGTCGTTTATACTTGCTTGCATGCTCCTCGAATTATTTCAGACCACCCCCGTGAACACCAAGCAAAAACAAGACATGCACGGCATGCGGCTCGTCTACAATCGCCGTGACCTCCGGACCAGGTCCGATGCTTCAGTGCTTGCCTTAAGAATTTTATATCCGTCGTTTATACTTGCTTGCATGCTCCTCGATTTATTTTAGACCACCCCCGTGAACACCAAGCAAAAACAAGACACGCATGGCATGCGGCTCGTCTACAATCGCCGCGACAACCGGACCAGGTCCTATGCTTCGGTGTTCGTCTGGAGTATTTTTTATCCGTCGTTTATACCTGCTTGCATGCTCCTCGAATTATTTAGGACCAGCCCCGTGAACACCAAGCAAAAACAAGACATGCATGGCATGCGGCTCGTCTACAATCGCCGCGACCACCGGACAAGGTCCGATGCTTCAGTGCTCGTCTTAAGTATTTTATATCCGTCATTTATACTTGCTTGCATGCTTCTCGATTTATTTTAGACCACCCCCGTGAACACCAAGCAAAAACAAGACACGCATGGCATGCGGCTCGTCTACAATCGCCGCGACATCCGGACAAGGTCCGATGCTTCAGTGCTTGCCTTAAGAATGAAATATCCGTCGTTTATACTTGCTTGCATGCTCCTCGAATTTTGTCAGACCACTCCCGTGAACACCAAGCAAAAACAAGACACGCATGGCATGCGGCTCGTCTACAATCGCCGCGACAACCGGACCAGGTCCTATGCTTCGGTGTTCGTCTGGAGTATTTTATATCCGTCGTTTATGCTTTTTTTGAAGTAAATTGGTTACATAAGCTGGAGCAAGCAACAACAAATTTACTTCTGAAAAATATACTTGCTTGCATGCTCCTCGAATTATTTCAGACCACCCCCGTGAACACCAAGCAAAAACAAGACATGCATGGCATGCGGCTCGTCTACAACCGCCGCGACCACCGGACCAGGTCCGATGCTTCAGTGCTTGCCTTAAGAATTAAATATCCGTCGTTTATACTTGCTTGCATGCTCCTCGATTTTTTTTAGACAACACCCGTGAACACCAAGCAAAAACAAGACACGCATGGCATGCGGCTCGTCTACAATCGCCGCGACACCTGGACCAGGTCCGATGCTTCAGTGCTTGCCTTAAGAATTTTATATCCGTCGTTTATACTTGCTTGCATGCTCCTCGAATTTTGTCAGACCACTCCCGTGAACACCAAGCAAAACCAAGACACGCATGGCATGCGGCTCGTCTACAATCGCCGCGACAACCGGACCAGGTCCTATGCTTCGGTGTTCGTCTGGAGTATTTTATATCCGTCGTTTATGCTGTTTTTTTGAAGTAAATTGGTTACATAAGCTGGAGCAAGCAACAACAAATTTACTTCTGAAAAATATACTTGCTTGCATGCTCCTCGAATTATTTCAGACCACCCCCGTGAACACCAAGCAAAAACAAGACACGCATGGCATGCGGCCTCGTCGACGATCGCAGCGACAATCGGACCAGGTCCGATGCTTCAGTGTTCGTCTTGAGTATTTCATATCCGTCGTTTATACTTGCTTGCATGCTGCTCGATTTTTTTTAGACCACCCCCGTGAACACCAAGCAAAATCAAGACATGCATGGCATGCGGCTCGTCTACAATCGCCGCGACAACCGGACAAGGTCCGATGCCTTGGTGTTCGTCTGGAGTATTTTATGACCGTCGTTTATACTTGCTTGCATGCTCCTCTAATTTTTTCAGAGCACTCCCTTTGAACACCAAGCAAAAACAAGACACGCATGGCATGCGGCTCGTCTACAATCGCCGCGACAACCGGACCAGGTCCTATGCTTCGGTGTTCATCTGGAGTATTTCATATCCGTCGTTTATACCTGCTTGCATGCTCCTCGAATTATTTCTGACCACCCCCGTGAACACCAAGCAAAAACAAGACATGCATGGCATGCGGCTCGTCTACAATCGCCGCGACCACCGGACAAGGTCCGATGCTTCAGTGCTCGTCTTAAGAATTTTATATCCGTCATTTATACTTGCTTGCATGCTCCTCGATTTATTTTAGACCACCCCCGTGAACACCAAGCAAAAACAAGACACGCATGGCATGCGGCTCGTCTACAATCGCCGCGACATCCGGACAAGGTCCGATGCTTCAGTGCTTGCCTTAAGAATTAAATATCCGTCGTTTATACTTGCTTGCATGCTCCTCGAATTTTGTCAGACCACTCCCGTGAACACCAAGCAAAAACAAGACACGCATGGCATGCGGCTCGTCTACAATCGCTGCGACAACCGGACCAGGTCCTATGCTTCGGTGTTCGTCTGGAGTATTTTATATCCGTCGTTTATGCTTTTTTTTTGAAGTAAATTGGTTACATAAGCTGGAGCAAGCAACAACAAATTTACTTCTGAAAAATATACTTGCTTGCATGCTCCTCGAATTATTTCAGACCACCCCCGTGAACACCAAGCAAAAACAAGACATGCATGGCATGCGGCTCGTCTACAACCGCCGCGACCACCGGACCAGGTCCGATGCTTCAGTGCTTGCCTTAAGAATTAAATATCCGTCGTTTATACTGTTGAAATACGGGCAGAAAACGCACTGGCACTTGCAAACCTTGCAGCGACTTTGTTACCAGTTTTAGAGCTTTCACCAGCTATAAATACTCTTCAGAATAGCTTCCAGAAACTTCGACAATCTTCTACAACCTCAGATTGTGGGAGAATCCACATCCTTCGAGATGCTTCTAGAAGCTTCCAGATATAAGTACTGTATTATATTCCAAAGGTTCCAGGTTCAAATCCGGCCTCAAACAAAGCACAATATTTTTCATTCTACTCAGAAATACTGAACTCTGTGAGCATGTGCGATATAATGTGCGATGCAAGGCAGACTGAATAATAGCCATATCTCAACACTCCCACGCAGGCTGCCTTGTGAGCACATATGATGTTACGGGTCCAGTGGCAGTACACAATGTAGCTCGCACGTCTTCCAAACTCCAGATACACACAATTGTATGCAAACAAAGTTGTATGTATTGAATAAATGTTTTCTTGCAGCTAACACCTTCCAGCAGTATCCTACTTCACACCCATAGCCTCACGGCAGAAATTAAACTTCTCTCATGCCAGGGGCTTTGTGAGCACATCAGCAATCATCAGGTTGGTGGGTGTGTAGGTAAACACCACCTCATTTCGCATCACGCGCTCACGAGCAAAATGGTGGATCACATCAATGTGCTTAGAGCGCAGAGATGAGATGGGGTTGCGCAGAATTTTGATTGCACTTTGGTTGTCGGCCAGGATGTTGATAGTCTTGGTGTTGATTCCCAAATCACACAGGAGCTTGCGCAGCCACAGACCCTCTTTGACAGCTGCTGCAGCTGCCATGTACTCGGCCTCAGTTGCGGATGCTGCCACAGTGGGCTGGCGTTTGCTTTGCCAGGAAATTGCACCACCATTTAGGCTAAACACATAGCCGGTGGTGCAGCGGCGTGTGTCGAGGTCTCCAGCGTAGTCGGAGTCGCAGTAGCCGAACAGCTCAAGGTCGCTGGGGCCGCTCCCACCAAAGGTGATGCCATAGTCTGCTGTTGCAGCCAGGTACCTCTGAACACCCTTAGCAGCCTGCCAATGGACAGTGGTTGGGTTGGCCATGTAGCGAGCCAGGGAACCAGTGACAAAGGAGATGTCAGGTCTGGTGCAAACTGACAAGTACATGAGGGAACCGAGCAGCTCACTGTAGGGGTACTTGGCCTTGTCGAGTGGCTCGCCTTCATCCTTGGTAAACTTGATGGAGGCGCTCATGGGAATTGGCCTGATCTTGCTGTCGTCCATGCCAAACTTGGAGATGAGATCATTGGTCATGCGTGGCTGGCTGATCTTGATGGTGCCGCTCCCCCGGTCCCTTGTAATGGTCATGCCCAGATAAGAGGAAACCTCGCCCAGGTCGCGAGCATCAAAAGACTCTGACAGGCGCTGCTTGACACCCTTGATCAGAGCGGTGTCCTTGGACGCAATTAGTATGTCATCCACGTACACCAGCAGGTAGATGTCTGCTGTTTTTCCGTTGTAGATGTAGAGACCAGGGTCAGCCTCAGAGGCTCTGTAGCCGTACGACCCCAACTCCCTGTGGAGCCTGTTGTGCCAGGCACGCGGGGCCTGCTTTAGGCCGTACAGGGTCTTGTTGAGGCGGCAAGCCAGAGTGGGGTCACCCTGCACATAGCCCTCGGGCTGGCAGGTGTAGATGTTTTCTTCCAAGTCGCCATTGAGGAAGGCAGTCTTGATGTCCAGCAGGTGGAGGTCGATGTCGTCGGCTGCTGCCTTTGCCAGCAGTGCGCGCAGGGTTGAATACTTGCTGACAGGTGCGAATACCTCGTCATAATCAATGCCCTCTTGCTGCTTGAAGCCTTTAGCCACCAGACGGGCCTTGTAGCGCTCGATGTTGCCGTCTCCGTCTCTCTTGATTTTATAGACCCACTTGACAGGGATAGGCTTGACACCAGCAGGTGGTGTCTCTAGGGACCAGGTGTTGTTGCCCAGCAGGGAAGCCATCTCTTCATCCATTGCCTGCTGCCAAAGGTCTGCTGCCTTTGAGTTGAGGGCCTCGGTGTAGGATTTGGGCTCCTCCAGGTCCACTGCTGCTAACAGAGCAGTAGCTGAGTAGGGAGCAGCAAGGTGTTTGCCATCAGCCACATAGCGATAGCGGTTGAGCACTCCCTTATTTGCCCGGCTGCTGCGGCGCAGCCCAGAGTTGTCGGAGTTCCCAGTGGCAGGGGGCTGATTGTTGGCACCAGGCTGGTTGTTGTGGCCAGAGTTGTTGCCAGAATCAGGGCCAGTAGGGTTGTCATTTCCATCATCACTTTCACCATCAGAGTCAGACTCAGAATCAGAGTCATGCTCACCGAGAGGTGGAGGCTCATCGTCACTGTCAGTGTCAGCGCCGTTGTATGTCTCCATCAGGTCCAGCTTGGTGCTGCTGACCTGGCGCTGGTGGAGTTTTCATCAAAGGTCACGTCGCGGCTGTCCACCACTGAATTGTCCTCCAGCAGGATCCTGTAGCCCTTGCCATTGATTGAGTAGCCAACCATGTAGCCGGTCCGGCTCTTAAAATCCAGCTTGTTCCTTTTCTCCCTGGGAATGTGGACGAAGGCCTTGCAGCCAAAAACCCTCAGGTGTTCCAGGTTGGGCCGCTTGCCAGTGATGAACTCGTATGGAGGGAGCTCCTTACCAGATGTGGGAGACCTGTTGCGCAGGTAGTTTGCAGTCATAACAGCCTCGCCCCAGGCCTCGGGGGGCAGGTTGGTGTCTGCAAGCATAGATTTTGCTTTCTCAAGCAGGGTGCGATTGAGTCGCTCTGCCTTTCCATTTTGCTCAGGTGTGTAAGGCATGGTGGTTTGGTGTATGATGCCCAGGTTGTCAAAGAAGGATGTCAGGTCCCAGTTGACGTATTCGCCACCATTGTCGGTGCGCACATTAATCACATAGTAGCCAGTTGATTTTTCCAGCATGGTGATCACACTCTTGGTTGCTGCAGCCACGTCGCCCTTGGTCTTGAGCATGCAGACCGCGGAATAGCCAGTGTAGCCGTCGAGGAAGGTCGCCATATAGTTGCTGCCACCAAAGGAGCTGACCGGCATGGGGCCACACACATCCATGTGAATGAGCTCCAAGGGCTTGGATGTCTTGGTGTCTGACGGGTAGAAGGGCTGCCGGTGGTTTTTGCCCATGGCGCAGGACTCACACACCTCATTGGTTGCTGCCTTGATGTCGTTGGCAGTCAGGTTCAGCCCATTGACCATTGAAGGGAGCTTTGCCATATTGTTGTAGCCCAGGTGTCCCAAACGGCGATGCCACAGCTGGGCAGAGGTGCCCTTTGTTGGAGAGGGCAGGCCAGCAGCAGTTGGACCAGCAGAGTG
>CADDIJ020001501.1:0-22301 GCA_902809745.2 Tetradesmus lagerheimii | reverse complement strand
AGAAACACAGCGCAAGGCACAGCAGGATGAGCAACAGGCAGCTGTGTCAACCGCACTGGCAAAGCTGTCAGCAAACACCACGTCCAGCACGCGCGCGTCAGCCGGCACCTGCAGGAAACACAGAGCAAGGCACAGCAGTGGGATGAGCAACAGGCAGCTGTGTCAGCTTCACGTGTCCCTGCGGCAGCTTGGCATGTTGCTGCATCCCCCTAAACATCAGCAAACACCACGTCCAGCACGTGCGCGTCAGCAGGCATCTGCAAGAAAGAAACACAGCGCAAGGCACAGCAGGATGAGCAGGAGGCAGCTGTATCAGCTTTGTCACTCTGCCAGCTTAGCATGACGCAGCACCTCACTGGCAAAGCTGATAACCCCGAGCACGGACGGCGTGCGTCGCAACAGCATCGCATCAGGCTGCAAAGCAGGCCCTGCTCTCAGACCCCATGAAACCGCATGCACCATTGCTACGTCCAGTCACATCCTGAATTAGCGTCCTTGAGGGCGTACATCACCCCAGCATGTGAGCGCTGGCATAACCGCACCAAATACTACACCCAACAACAGGCGTGCAGACATACAACTGCAATGTCTGTAGCAGAGCCACTCACGTCGATGGTTGCCTTGAGGAAGCCGATGCCGCCAGGCATTGACGGCTCCATCTTGACGGGAGCGATGCGCTGCGGGTGGCGCCACCTGCGGCAAAGCACGCACAGTGCAGCACGCAGCGCAGCAACAGTCCAAAACATTCAGAGGCGGCCATGCCTGCACGGCTACATATAACCAGCAACATCACAAGTGCAGACTGCGAGATATAGGTCTACATCGGCAGAATCAAACCGTCATAAGTAGTAGTGTGCGCCCACACCAACAGATGTGCTTCACTGTGATACACGCAGAATTTTGCAAGAGCACGCGGTGAATCTGCCCGTCACCACAGCGGCGGTAAGTCTGCGTTGTGGGACAACTCAATTCCTCTGCCGTGGCCTTCAAGCAACATACATGCCTGTGACGACAAAGCTCTGCATATTCTCAAACAACGGCACACCCAACAACACACGGCCCAACAACACACGGCGTGTCCACGAGCGCACCTGTTGAAGCTGCTGCGCACGTAGATCTCAGGTCGCCCCCTCAGAGGTGTCAAGTCTGGGTTGTGGAAGAGCTCCAGCTAAACCCCCTGCTCTGCCTCTCAGACCGCACACATGGGTGTGATGACTCCACGCTATAGCTTTCACAAAGATGCACATCCAAGACCACACAGTGCAATGCCCTTCAGCGCACCTGTTGAAGCTGCCACGCACAAAAATGGCGATGATGACACTACATCACACAATCCAAGACAACAGCCCATTTGCAATTACACTGCGTTGCACCTGTTGAAGCTGCCGCGCACGTAAATCTCGGGCCGCCCCCTCAGCAGCGCGAGGTCTTGAGGTGCGAGTCAGCTCCAGCTTCTCCCCTGCCCTGCCTTTGAAGCCGCACAAATGGCTGTGCTGACACGACGCTACAACTTGCACAACAGCAGCACATCCAAGACAACACACAGCATATCCAAGAGCGCACCTGTTGAAGCTGCCGCGCACGTACATGGCTGTGATGACGATACCGTGCTGCACATTCTATGACAGTACAACATCCATGAGCACACAGCAGCGCACCTGTTGAAGCTGCCACGCACATAGATGTTCGGCGGCTGCAATTACACGCTCCAGTGCTTACATGCACCTCACTGGCGCATGCCAGATTTCGGCACACACAACATCAACCTTTACGTGCACGTGTCGCAGCTGCAATGCCCAGCACACACTGCCGCGCACCTGTTGAAGCTGCCGCGCACGTAGATCTCAGGCCGCCCCCTCAGCGGTGTCAGGTCTGGGTTGTAGAAAAGCTCCAGCTTCTCGCCTGCCCGCGGGATGACCGGCAGCGTGTACAGGAACTCGTGCTGGTTCTCACGACGGCGCTTCATGACCTGCGCCTTGCTCTCAACCTGCAACAGCAGCACATGGCAGCGGCACGCATATCAGGGTGTGAGTATCGTGGTGAGTACAGAAGTCGTGCTGGTTCTTACAGCGGCGCTTCACCCTGTGCCTTGCTCTCAACCTGTAACAAGCGGCAAGCACATGCAGCAGTAAAGGGTGTGGATATCCTGGTGTGTCCAGGAAATGTAACTCTGTACACACAGCAGCACATGCAGTGGTGCGAATAATGGTGGTGAGAACAGGAACTCGTGCTGGTTCTCACGACGGCGCTTCATGACCTGCGCCTTGCTCTCAACCTACACACGCGGCCGCATGCAGCGGTGTGAACATTGTGGTGTGTACAGGACCCCTGTCTTCTGCTGCCTTGACCAACCCGTCTGCCTCCCGCTTCACGACTGAAAGATCACAAATAACACGCGTGAAATATCTTACAGCGATACAATAACAGAAAACACTGGGCCTCACCCGCCGCATGGCCCTGCTGGGCCCCCTGTCTGCTGCGGCCTTGCCCACCCCGTCTGCCTCACAAGCAACATAATCAAATAGCAAGACACCAGAATGCCCTGAGGTGCCTCACCCGCCGCATGGCCCTGCTGACCGCCCTGTCCTCTTGACGCCCTGTCAAATTCTCCTGCACGTTTCTTCGCTTGGAACACCACAAACAACACGAAACATGTCCAAATAGACTGCGTACAACAAAAAACACTGCGCCTCACCCGCCGCATGGCCCTGCTGGCCGCCCTGTCCTCTGCTGCTTTGTCAAAGTCTGCCGCCTCCCGCTTCATGGCCTGGAAGACCATCTCCACCATGCTGGAGTCGGTGGCTGCTGCCTCCACGCTGCTGTGGAAGTCCTTGTTGGTGTTGTTGTCCCACATGCGGCCATCCCTGGCGCAGACGCAGATGTGATGAGGATTGGCAGCAGCAGCAGCAGCAGCAGCAGCCAGATTGAGCGTCAGCATCACATACAACAGTATGCCAGCCGGAAGTACGCGCACAGCAAGACCTGGCGAAGACAGTCTTTGCGATTTCATCATCTGTTGCTGCATCTGATACCTTCACGCACAATCAACAGCCCTGCTTATGTGATACACACATGGAATTCAGCAGCCACGCCAACTCTACTTTTACCTGCACATATGCACGTATGCGCAAGCCTCCATAGGACGATGAATCAACCATCAACCATAAACCATCAAGCGTACCACCCTCACCTGTCAGAGATGACAAAGTCCACGACAGCTGCCGAGGCGGGGATGTCCACCGTGGCTGCGCACCAGCTGGCGTCCTGCGCCTTGAGCCCATACTTCTCACACGCAGCGCCGTCCAGGGGGTCCATGTCGTACGTCTGCAATGATAGCAGGCAAAATGTGACCACAGCAGCAGCAGGAGCAGCACCTGTATTGTTACTTTTGAAGGTGGGTTGCTGACCGGGCCTTCTGCCACTTCAAGGGATGCACAGCTGTAGCAGCAAGCTGCTGTGTTGCGTCAGGTGACAAATGTCACCAAGGGCACAGCACACAACACAGACCGCGGCAGTTGTTGAAACAGCATCAGGGGTAACAAATGCTGAGCTCCCACCTATTCATGTGTGCTGTAGCAGCTGACCACTTGCTCACAGCACATGGCACATCAAGTGACACATAACTTACTGTGCAAGCACATAGTGCAAATGCAGCAATAAGCACATCAAGGCCGCACCTGCTTCTCCTTGTTGTACCAGCCGTCGTAGCCCAGGTGCAGCTTGGCAGAGTTGGTGAACGCCAGAGGACCACTCCTGCAGGGGCAGCAGCAGCAGCCTTGCATGTCTCAGCTGAGAGCTTGTAGAAATGAACATATGCAACGCGCATGGCGCACCATAGCATGCGCAGACCCCACACACGCCAAGCACCACGCTCTCCCAACAGCACAAGACAGCAACCACTGCACCACCAGCGGCCCTTGCAGGCGCACCAAACCCACCTGCAGTTGTATGCCAGGGGGCGCCATGCGCCTGCGCTGAGCGGGCCCCCCCACCCACGCCAGGCTCCACACTCTCCAAACAGCGCAAGACAGCAACCACCTGAGCCCCTTGCATGCACACCAAACCCACCTGCAGTTGTACGCCAGGATGCAGCGAGCGCCCGCCTTGAGCGGCCCCCCCACCCAGGCATAAATGCCCGTCACTGCGTTGGCCGTCTCCAGGGTGGCCAGTGCGGGGCGGCGGCGCTGCTGCACTGCCTTGGTGGCTGCAGCCATCAACTCCTTGGTGCGGCGCTCCCTGCAGACCACACCAGAATACAGCAGAACATGCCATGAAATGGAAGGTGAGAGACGCATTAGTGGGGCGGCAGCGCTGCCGCACGGCCTTGGTGGCTGCTGCCATCAACTCCTTGGTGCGCCGCTCCCTGCAGACAACATTGCAGATAACACCGGAATAGACCAGCAGGCATGATGAAAGGTGAGAAAAGAATGTGTGAGGATGTGACAGGGAATCAGAGGGCAGTACATGACCGACAGCGGCCGCCATCAACTCCTTGGTGCGGCGCTGCCTGCAGTACACCAGTAACCAGTAACAGCACGTGTGAGGAGGTGACAGGATGCCTGCAGTACACCAGTAACACCAGTAACAGCACATGTGAGGAGGTGACAGGATGTCAGATGGATGTTGAACAATAGCTGCCGCCATCGACTCCTTGGTGCGGCACTTTCTGCAGGCAACAGCAGATTACGCCAGAACAAGACACATGGAAGGTGAGGAAATCATCTGTGCACAGGAGGTGACATGGGAATTAACTGTCTGTATGTTGAGTGGCAGCTGGTGCTGGAAGCTCTGTGGTGTTGCGCTCCCTGCAGACATCATTAAATATGGTTTTTCAAGCTCAAGTTAGTAGCTGTTCCAAGAGGTTAGTGGAGGCAATCATATGACCGCTGCCATCAGCACCTGAGCCAACCACTCTGCGAGACAAGCGTGCTTCTGCTGCCCGCAGCATATCTCATGAGCAGCTTGCACTTGACCTAAAGCCAAAACACATGACGCAGCGAGCCACTCACTTGAAGGCGATGCGTGCCTCTGTTGCCGCCTCTGATTGCAACAGATCTACTACAGTGGACATTGTCAAAAAGTGAAGCCTTTCTACACAAGTTGGAGGGACTGCTGCTTGGACCATGCATGCAGCAGGAGGAGTTCAAACTGACGCAGCGCGGCACTCACTTGAATGCAATGCGTGCCTCTGCTGCCACCTCTGCCGCCTGCAGCTGCACCTTCTCCCACAGAGCCACCTCGGCAGCAGCCAGCAGCGCACGCCGCGTGGCTTCTGCTGCCGCGTACTCTGCTGCGCGCTGCTCCATGAGCTGCTCCTCGGTGGGGCCACCCAGCAGGGTAAGGCTGAAGTCCTGCAAGCAGTGACAAGGCGCAGAGGGGGGGTTTTATTCTGGGTTTTTTATTCTGGGGTTTTGATTCTGGGGTTAGGCCTCAACCTGAAGTCCTGAGTGAAAAGTCCTGCAAGCACAAGCATGCAGATGTCATGCGGCATTGAAGTTTTGCACTGTGCCGTATGAGCAGTTGATGTGGTGTTGCGGCACAGGCCTTAGCCGTTCTGTGGGGCCACCCAGCAGTGTGAGGCTGAAGTCCTGCAAGCACAGGCATGCAAAAGTATTGGGGCACTGAGCCATATGAGCAGTTGATGTGGTGTTGCAGCACAGGCACTAGCCGCTCCGTGGGGCCACCCAGCAGCGTGAGGCTGAAGTCCTGCAAGCACAGGCATGCAAGAAATTCGCAGTGGTCTCATCTCCAAGGGACAAGTTTTAGCCCCAAACATTTGTTGTGATGAGCTGATATCATACACGGCATTGCAAGAACAAAATTGAGGTGCTCCATGAGCTGCTCCTCTCTGGGGCTACCCAGCAGCGTGAGGCTGAAGTCCTGCAAGCAGTCACACAGCGGCACAGCAGCACAGCAGTAACAAGGCGGCACAGTAGCATGGATTCACAGCAGTAAGTGAGAAGGGCACCCAGCAGGGTGCGGCTGAAGTCCTGCAAGCACGGGCATGCAGCAGTATTGGGGCAGTAGAGTTGAGCACTGAGCCGTATGAGCAGTTGATGTGGTGTTGCAGCACAGGCATCAACTGCTCTTTGGAGCCGCCTAGCCGGGTGAGGCTGTGGTCCTGCAAGCACAGTGACATGCAACAAATGCGCAGTGGCATCATTTCGCCAGGCTTGTGCCTAGGGCCGGCTTCAGCCCCATATATGTATTGTAATGTGCTGATATCATATACAGCATCGTTCGAGCAAAATGGAGCTGCTCCATGAGCTGCTCCTCCGTGGGGCCACCCAGCAGCGTCAGGCTGAAGTCCTGCAAGCACAGAAGCACAGCAGTAACGAGGCGGCACAGTAACAAGGCGGCATAGTAGCATGCATGCACAGCACTCAGTGAAAATGGCAAGCACACCTGCTGCAGTCACCCCAGAGATTCGACGCACGGCACACAACTCAGCCCGGAAAAGATCAAACAAATTAAGGTATCCAGGCAGCAGAAGTTTAGGTGCGGGCAGGCTTGCAAATCTTCAGCCCAGTCATGTACAAATGTACTAGCCAGCAGCAACAACACTGCGGTCTGCTTGTTGTCTTCGACAGATGCGGCTGTGTCCATGACAACAAGGCAGCACAGGATGCAGCATGATCACATAGTTACCACTGAAAGCAGCACAAGTGAATTCCAAAAAACTCACTGTTCAGGCATATACACGTTTAGGCAACTCACCCGTGCCCTGTTGTTGTCCACGCCGCCTGTGGCCTTGTCCATGATCACAAAGTCAAACTTGAAGAGCTCGGGAGGCAGCTCAAACTGCGCCTCGTACCACTCCTGGCCGGAGGGTGCACTCGTCAACATCTGGCACCTGCAGGCATGAGGGGAGTAGTGCTTCAGCATCGTGGTGTTGTTGACCACAAGAGCATAAGTGATGTGCCGCATATCACTCCTGGCCGTAGAGCGCGCTAATCAGGATCTGTCACTTGCGGGCACCAGAGAAGTCACTCGACACGGAACACTCGGCACATATGTCTTGTAGGAAAGGAAACTGAGCGCTGCACCTCGCACCACGCCTTGTCGGATGGCGCGCTCGCCAGCATGCAGTTACCAGTGGCTGCACATCCATGCCCGCACCCAGCATGACAACCCAACACACCACAGCACAACAAAACACTGTCACTGCCGCTCACCGTTGCATGTCGTAGAGCTTGATCTGCTCCCACTTGTTCAGCCCAGCCTTAAGCTGCAGCTGCCCATTGCTGGGCAGCGGGCCAATGGCGCGGTTGTAGTACACGCGCGCTGTCGCCCCAACCTGCACACCTTCGGGTGGCCACGTAAACAGCGGCGTCCCCTTGCTTGCCGCATCCGCTGCATACTTTGCAAGCTGGGCCGCAGTAGGAGCTAGCACCACCTTCTTGGACTTATCCTGCATGGCTGCAACGGCGTCCGCAATCGCCTCTGCTGCTGCTTCGGCTGCCTTGGTTTCGGCAACTGCGACTGCTTCTGCACGCTCTGCTTCGGCCTGTGCTGCTGCCTGCGCTGCTGCCATCTTGCTCTGCTCCAAGTCTTCAACGCTGACCAGAGGGGGCGGCTGCGCTGCTGCTGCTGCTGCTGCTGGGGGAGCCTCCGGCGCTGCTGCTGCTGGTGCTGCTGGTGCTGCTGCTACGATGGGCTCCTCTATAACTGGCGCATCAAACACCAAGTTAGCCAGAGGGTCCTGCAACAAATGAACAGGGACAGCAGCAAAAGCAGACGAAGTCAATGCACGGTGGTGCGCTGAACACACAAGCTGGCCGCAGGCACTTGCAACCGGAAAGACGCAGTGGCAGCCACAGCGGCAGCAACAGCAAATTTCAGGGAAGGACAGTGTACAAAACACGCAGACGGCAAGTTTGACAAGCGCAGATATTGCCGGCCTGCCTCCTACACGCGCGCTCAAGCACTGCTGGAGCTGACTAGTTCAGCCATCCTTTCCTGCAGCTGCGCCAGCCAACCCCACAGCCACTCACGACCCTTATGAAGCAAAACGAACCCTTGCAACCGACAAACAACACACCTCTCCCATGCTGCTGGTGCTGGCCAGCTCGGCCATGCGCTCCTGCAGCTCTGTTCACCTACCGGCACAGCCACCCTTACCCCCACAAAACCCTGATACAGCAGAAGGATTAACCCGCGCAAGCCCTGAAACCGCACCTCTCCCATCATGCTGCTGGTGCTGGCCAGCTCAGCCATGCGCTCCTGCAGCTCAGCCAGCCGCAAAACCTCCCACCCTGAACTCCAACATAGCCCAAAGACAACCATCCAACTGCACGTCCCCATAGTGCTGACAAAGACAACCATCCAAATGCGCACTGGATTCCCGCATCTAGTAACCCGTGACTCGTGTCTCTACTCGAGAGATGTAACGCCTCATTGACCGCACCTCTCCCATCACGTTGCTGGTGCTGGCCAGCTCAGCCATGCGCTCCAACCGCCAACCTCACAGCCAGCCTTACCACATCTCAACCCTGATGAAGCAATAAAGATTTGTGCGAGATGTTCCTTCCAGGCATGTAGTGACCAAAGGTTTGTATCTAGATTCACAAAATACCGCGTCGTGCAGGCTGTAACGACGCACCTCTCCCATCATGCTGCTGGTGCTGGCCAGCTCGGCCATGCGCTCCTGCAGCTCAGCCAGCCGCGACTGCGCAGCCTGCCTGTCAGCAGCCAGCTCCAGCAGCAGGTTCTTCAGCGCGTCGTTCTCGCGGCGCAGCCGACTGAGGCTGCCGGCGCTGCTGCTGCGCGCACCCTCCACTCGCTTGAGCTGGCGCGCTAGCATGTCTGCACGCGCGGCCTGCAGGCGGCAAAAAAACCAGATTGACGCAGTATGATTGTTGGCAGCTGGACGTGCAAAAGCATACAGGAACGATATGGTGGTTGACCTCAAACGTCTGCGTGTCTGGACAAGCAGCCTGCAGGCAGCATATCACCACCTGGGAAGCATCAGTGGCTGAGTGGAGCATGCAAGTTGCATTTGCGCCTGTGCATACAGCAATTAACGCACACACACAGGCTGCACGGAATCAGCACCCCCTGCCAGCACTGCTGAAACCGTCAACCGCTTTCATACACGCGCCTCAACAATATGCTGCCATATCTACCCCATCACCTGCCGCCCTTGCCAGCACCCAAGCTGCACCTTTCAACAAGCCATCAGCACCGAACGCACACAACACGCCAACTTCATATGCAACACTATGCGCACCTGTGCTGCTGCTTGTGCCGCTGCCTCCTCTGTCGAGCGCTTCATGCGGTCTGTGTCAGCATCTGCCTTTGCAGCAGCAACAGCAGCCTGCTTCTCCTCCGCAAGCCTCCTCGCAAGCTCGCGCGCTGCACTGATCTTGGCTGCGACAGCCTGCACGCGGCTCTTCTCACTAATCATGCTCGGCTTGGGTGACGCGGGCCGCGGGCCGCCAAACTGACGAGGTGCACCAGACGCTGTGAGCGTGCTGCTTGGCACACCTGCGCCGCTGCCTGCCTGGCCAGCTGTTTGTGTGGGGCCTGGTGGGTTGGATGGTGGCAGCGGTGACGTGCCCCTGGAGTCTGTTGATGGTGCTGACGGAGCTGCTGTTGCCTTGGTTGAGACATTCGGCTGGCTGCTGCCGGACTTAGGGCCGCTGCTGCTGCTGCTGCCGCTGCCATTGCCGCTGCTGCCGCTGCTGCTGCCGGATTTGTCTACTTGCGAGACTGCAAGCACGTGCAGTGGCCTGCAGGGGACATGCAATGAGAGGGAGACAAGACATGACAGCGGGGGTTGTGAGACTGAAGTTTGCTTTGCGCTTGCTAGTAGGCCCAACGGCAGTTGGTTGTTGTCACGCAACATCAACATGGATGCACGCGCGACAGTGAGTGAGGATCAAATCTTTGTGGGGGGCACGATGAGTGAATGCAGTGGATGCATCCGGAACATGCATTTGGCGCTGACACCTGTCTGAAGATGCACGACATCACTGTTGACAGACCGCATTCAGAGAGATGAAGCATGCAGTTGAACAGCCGAATCCGATGCGCAGCTGCTGAGGTGCGAAGGATGCTGTGGGATAGCACTGTGCAGCATGCATTGAGTGAGAAGTCATCTGCAAGTAGCATGCCAGCCTGACGAAACCGCCACTGCAACGCATCCTGCATGTTCAGCGCTGCTGTGCTGCAGCTGCAGTTGCTGCATTGGCTATGCAAGCCTGCTGTGAGCCTCAAGCGAGTCGCATGTAGCAGTTGCATTTGCTGCTGTCAGCCCTGCTGCACACCTGCCGCGGGATCGCTGCTTCGCGACAGTAGCAACTTGGCATGGCCTGCTGACCGAGTGCAGTGAGGTCCGCTGGCCATGTGCTGCCAGGAATCGCCCCTGTGGGCCCCTCATGGAGCGTACAGCAAGGCCTGAGTGTGGAAGAAAGTAGATGATCGGAGGTCAGCCCTTGTCGACAGAGTCTCTCTCGGAGAGTTGGCCTCTACTCACGTGTTCACCACAATTGCTGGAAATCTGACGATCTAATCTTCAAATATTAAGCAATTTGAGCTGGCAAAGTGAGCCCCGGGGACCACGCCAGTAGCGCCAGACGTGAGCACGACGCCCCAAGTCAATCCCGATCGTAAACACACCTGCACTTGGATAGTTGTGCCGCCCAGACAATCCCTTTGCTTCCGTTGTGAGCCTGCTCCTAACCTAGACACTGTTGTGGGTGACCAGGCAATGCCACAACGGGAAATAATACCATCACGTTAAGGTATGCGCAAACTTTTTCCCAGAGAGAGTGATCAGCGCACCAGCTTACCGGACATTGACAGTCATTCTCAGCGTGTCACTCGCCCCAGCAAGCGTCTTCGATCTCCACCATGATACTGGAATCAAAGCAAAGAAGTTGAAAACTGACTTTTGATGGATCCTCATTCTACCTCTACGCTGCAAGCCCGCTCTCCACAGCTGCCACTACAGACACACTGCTTGCAGCAGCAAACTTTACCCAACTGCTAGCCCTGCATCGCTTTCCACATACCACAACCTTCACTGTCCTTGAAGCTGTAGTTGCGCCAGTGCCGACCAGCCAACGGATCGGCGGAGCAGCAGCAGCAGCAACATGCAGCAGGTAGGGCCATCATTGCTGGGGCTGTGCTGCCCAGGTGAGCTCACGAGCCCATTAATCAGTCACGCGTTGTTCTCTTCGTACTCTGTGCATATGTTCAAACGTCTGAACGCCTTGTGCACTTGGTGTGCCTGCAGGACTGCTGCAGCAGCAGGTGGTGCTGTACAGCAGCGTGGTGCAGCAGATGCAGAGCCATCTTATGCATGGTGGGTGCTGTGCCAACTGGTTATTCTGTTGAAAGCAGTGTATCCAGCAAAAGGGCGCAGCTCGCTGAAAAGGCTCATTGTTGCACCCTGGGGTGCACCACTGCGTGAGCCACCTGGGCAATGCAGACTCGATTGATGCCCTGCAAGCAGCTGTTGCAGTTCGGAAGCACCAACAATCCAGCAGATGCCTGTTATTGCGTGTTTGGGAGGCACCATCACATCCTTGTGGGGGGAGGGAGACAGCGGTGGACAACTGACTGCTGTCGCGTGCGCTCTGCATTGCTTTGCATGTAGTGCGCGTGTGTGTACAGCTCTGCACGATGTGGATGGATTCCTCTGCTGCTACTTTCTTGGCTGCCGCGTCAGCTGCATTGCTGCCGCTGATTGTGCATGTGTGTCTGTTGCTGTCTGCAGGCCAAGCAGCAGTCCAGCCAGCACAGCAGCAGCAGCAGCAGCTGCAACAGCAGCGATGGCTGTCAACCACCACCAGCAGCAGCAGCAGCAGTGACGCTGACAGCAGCTGCAGCATGAGCACAAGGCGGCGTGCCAGGGGCTTTGCTGCTCACAGAGCCCGCATGCCGCGTGTGCGCAAGTGAGTGTTGCCAAATGCAGCTGTTCTGCTGTGACACATCAGCATATCTAGAAGCAGCATGCAGCATGCAGAGGTGAGGAAGGCACCATTTGGGCTCCACAAATCGGCTGCCAGGCAGAGCCCTACGGACCAACGCACTGCAGGAATGCAGGGTTGTGCGAGCCATGTCTGCATGTTGCACCTGGCATCAGCCGTTGCTGGCAGTCGCCGCCCCAGGGATCTTGATCAATGCGCGTGCTGGAAAGTAGAGTGCAGCAGCAGCAGCAGTATTGCCACCAGTGTTGAAGCTACACCAGCAGCTCTACACGCAGCAGGTGCCAAAGATGGAGCAATCCCTCACCACCTCTTGCTCCCCTCTCCCTACCTTGCTCACCGCTGCAGGTATGGCCCTGAGCTGCGAGACCGCGACCCAGCTGCATTTGAGCGCATGCGGCTAGTACTTGGCTACTACGACCTTCCCAAGAACGCGCACAAGCCGCGGCCGCCACCCCCAAGCCACATTGTTATTAACAACATCCAGTCGCTGCAGTTCACGCGCGATGTGGACCCCTACTACAAGCTGGCGCTGCTCAGCTACCGCAGCAAGCTGGAAAACCTGGAGCTGCTGCAGGTGCGCGGCTAGGAGTGCCTGCGTGTTTGCATCAGCCTGTCTTGGCTTGGTGTGAAAATTGGCAGCAAATACTATGCAAAGCAAGCATGCTTATGAGTGCCTGTGGGCTTGGTGGCCCAACTCAGGATAGTTGAGGGGGGAAGAGTTGGCAAAGAAAGACGTCGACCTTGCTGTCGCCGCCTGCCCTGCCTCACGGACGCTTGCCAAGACGTGCACGTTCCTGCAGCAGCTGTCAAGGCTTTGTATTTGCGGGACCGCAGTGCTGCTGCTGCGTGTACTTGAATGAGTCATGTGTGCTGCCGTCACTGCCCGTGTGTTTTGCAGACTCTGGCCAAGACGCGCACCTTCCTGCAGCAGCTATCAGCGCCGCCAGACTTTGTGCCAGCTCACTTGGAGGCACTCAGCTCGGCAGCAGCAGCAGCACCACCACCACCGCCGCCAGCTGCGGAGCAGCAGCAGCAGGAGCAAGAAGGCAAAGCTGAGCAGTGAGCATGATTGGGATTTTAGAAAGGCTGCACTCATATGGGTCCAGCAACTTCCTCGAGTTCAAATGTGTCCCCGGGACGTGCGGCACACTTGGAGGCAGTCACCTCAGCAGCAGCAGAAGCAGCAGAAGCAGCACTGCCAGCAGCTGAGGAGCAATAGCTGGAGCCTGTTGGCAGCAATCAGCAGTACTCAACCACGCCCGGTTATAGTGGGGTGTAACTCAGCAGGCAGGCAGCGCTATTGGGTGTGATGCTGGGTCTGTTGTCCAGATGTGATGAAGCCAGCCTGTGTTCCGTGAAGACGGATGAAGGGCGATAACATCACAAGCAGCAGTCGGTCCCAGCAGTGGCGGCTCCGTGCAGTGTGCCACGGGCCGTTTCTGTGTATGGCAGCGCTCTCAACCACATGCACGGGTCGAAACCGAGGGGCGGACGGTTTCATGTTTACGACACTCTTTGTCTGGAACGAGCAGTGACCGAATGATTGCCATTCAATGCCACCCCGGGGCCCAGGCCCCGAGTCGATGACAAGCAGTGCAACCTTAGCAGTGCACAACACATCTCAGGGTCGTCGAGTCGACCAAATCTCCCGCCAAAGTGCACCTGCAACCCCGACACAGGCCTCCTCAAGAGTTTCCCCCTTGGTAGTGTCAAATGAACGCTCTACGCACACATATGTCTGCGTTTACAGCATGCATGAACACATCATGCATGTATGTGCTGGATCTTCCAGCCAACAGTGCCTGTCAAGAGATGTGATTGTAATAAAAAAACGCGGTGGAGCTATAGCCGGCTCCGGCAGCGCCGTGTCAGCACCAGGCGCCAGATTAAAGCAGCAACAGCGTCTGCTGAGGCGGCAGCAGATGCTGGTGCAGCGGCAGCCCGGGATCAGCCTGCTGCAGCTGGCCCTGCCCCTGCAGCACCAGGGGCACTGGCCAAACGCACACTCACGCTGGCCAGTTTGGAGCACGATCTCCAGCAGGTTGTATCCAGAATGGATTCAATGTGCAGCACTGTATGCACGCTCTCTGAGCAGGTGCCTTACTTGCAGCAGCAGCTGTCTCAGCTGTCTGCATCAATGCAGCAGCAGCAAAGCGCTGATGGGGCCTTGCCATCCTGGCAGGGCAACATGCTGGCAGCAACACAGCAGGTGGAGGATCTCAACACAGGCTTTGCATCCCTCAAGCAGCAGCTAACGGACGCAAGCAGCACATTCAATGCCGGCCTGGCGGGCATCCAGGAGCAGCAGCAGCAGCTGGACAAACGGCTGCAGGAGGAGCAGGAGCAGCTTCAGCTGTTGCAGCAGCGGGTGGAGCAGCAACTGCAGGCACAACGCAAAGAGCAGCAGCGCCTGCTGCAGAAGCAGCAAGAGCAGCAGCAAATGCTGACGCAAGTGCAGGAGCAGTTGCAGCAGCACCAGCAGCAGCAGCAGCCACAACCTGCGCGGTTCATGGTACACGCCCCTGTGGGCACGGGTGGTGCCGACCTGGTGGCTACACTAGTTGAGTGCGGTGGTGTTACTCCAAGCAGCATCACCTCTGCATGCATTGTGTGGTCACCAAAGCCAGCAGCAGCAGAGGGTAACGAGACCCTTGCTGCTGCAGGTGGTGGCAGCGGCGGCAGCAGCAGCGGCAGTGCCTCAGGCGCGCGGCGATCGATGTGCTTGTGGGAGGTTACGCTGAAGGAGGCGGATCTGCTGAGCAACATGCTTGGCGGCCGCATCCACAGCAACCTGCGGCAGGCTGGTCACAACATTTATGTTGACGCAATGCTCAGTGCAGAGGAGCGGCAGCAGCGAAAGGCTATGCAGCAACTGCGGCGTGAGCTGCAGCAGCAGGGCGTGCGCACCCGGTGGTCGCGTGCCACACTGATGCGCTGGCGCCGTGGTGGTGCAGATGGCCGTCGGGGCAGCTGGGAAGAGGTGCCACCGCTGCCAGCGGAGGTGCCTGGCAGCTAGGCTTAGTAGCAGTGGCACAGTGTGGAGGTTTGGGAAGTGAACATTCGGCACATGGTGATGTCAGGTGGTGGTGTTTATTGAGATGCCGCAACTTCTCAGGAGTGGTTGATATGGATGATCTTTGGTGCAACTGGCATCGCATCCATTCTGTTGTGCCATTGGATTGAGCTCATGTTGGCTTCAGCCAGTTTACTCCCGCTTTTATGGTGTTTTCAAAGCACACTTTTAGGTGTGCCAGCTTATGCCTTGTACAATCCTGATCGAGAGTCTAGGACTATTTTGGCTTCAAAGTTGCTTCAATCTCCCTTTTTGGCGCAAGATTGCGTTCACTTTGTGTGGTGCATGCCATCTGAGATGGCGAACGGCCTACGTGTAACTCCCACTCTAAAAAAAACAACATTGCCGATGCCTTTGTGAACCGCCCACCAGGAATCTCACTAGCACCATCACTCTGCCCAGCAAATGCGGAAAAACTGGGCATAGCACACACCACGTGCTACTGTTTAGAGTGTGGAACAGCACCTGCTTTTTGCGCTTGTGCTGGGCCCGCAACACGCAACGCGCCATTTTGGAATGGCTCTCATCTAAATCCTGCCCCTCAAGCTGCACAGGTTGTCTGTACACTCTTGTGCACATGTGCTTTATCGCATGTGTCACAACAGCTCTGCTCAGCCATCACTGAACCCCATCATGCATGCCATGTGCATCCAGCTGCAAACGCACTCTTGGGACAAGCCAACATGTTCCCAGGTAATCCACTGTCAAAATCTCGGTGCATATAACCTCACATGACACAAGTGACTGCCCACTGGAGCATAGCGATCTCAACCCAGCAGCGCTAGCAACTGTTAGAAGCGCGTGCGCATGCATATCTGCATCACGGACACAGCTAACAACTTGACAGCCGGGCAATCCAGCTGCTGCAAAAATGAGCCGTGGAAATGATGGCAGGACCGACGCAATTAAGCACCCCAAGGGCAGGGGCTGTCAGCAGTGCTGCGCTGCACCTGCTGCATTGCACAAACCTCATGCCTGCATGTGCACAGAATGCTCAGCATGCAGACTGAACACATACACGCAGAGTAAGCAGACTGCACACGTATACGTGTGTATGTACGTACATACACAGTAGCCCACAATGCGCGGACCTCCCTGAGCTAGAACAGCGGGCGCAGCGTGCTTCAGGCAGCCTTCGCTGCTGCTGCTGACATCAGGAGCTTGTCATCTGCACTGTTGCCCTCCAACAGCTGCCCTCCAACAGCTGCTGCTGTTGCTGCGAAAGCTACTCTGCAGCTTGCCAGGTTGCCGCACCAAAAACTGCCAGCAATTCGATGCTGCTCCTGCTGCTGCTCCTGCTGCTGCCTAAACGTAGAAGTTTGTCCTGTCTGATGTTGCTCCGACCTGCTTCAGCTTCTTCAGGATGCGGGTGAAGTACTCCTGCAGCAGCACGACACGACAGGTATTCGTCAGCAGCGGCACCAGCAGCAGCACAGACTAGCGCAACAGCAACCAATGCAATCTAGTGCCACTGCAGACACTAGCAGTGGGGGTCAGACACAACTCAACTGGTGATCAATTCATCGTCACTGCACGGGTGGCCAACAAGCAGCAGCAGCATTGCAACTACGCATGCAACAAAAGCACGGCAGCAGCAACAGGCGCAGCCCGACCTGCAGGTAGTCGTCGAGTGTGCTGATGGACGCGGGGTCAATGCAAAACAGATATCAGGGTCATACCAAAGCTGTGCTCTCACAGTCACAGTCAAACTGTGGTGGTAAAAGTCAGGGCTCTCAGTGATATACTTATCACAGCACTAGTTCTCACCTGCAGGTAGTCGTCCAGTGTGGTGATGGTTGCGGGGTCCACTCCCAGCAGCGCGTACGTCTCCTCCATGGGTGCAGTCCACGCCTCGTTGCCGGCCAGCACCTCAGCAAACGCCTGCCGGGCAGCAGCAGCAGCAGCAGCGGATCACAAAAATGCATGCTGATAGGCTGCTGCGTCCTTGGCCCAGTCAGCGCCCTTGAGCAGCCCCCCAACGCCTCCCCACCCCGTGCCAGTCCACACTGCTGCTAGCACACGTGTCACCAATCCTCAGCTGTATCTGCTGCCCACATTCTGTCTGCTAATTCTTGACTTCAGCGTCAGCTGGCGCTCACGCTGCAATACATGTGCTGCTTTCAAAGTCCACCCAGCAGCCACTCACCAGCCTGTCTGCTGCGTCCTTGGCCCAGTCAGCGCCCTTGAGCACGCCGCGCGTGCCCTTCAGCAGCCATGTGGGCACCGTGCTGACCTGCGCCCTGCTGTCGCTCAGGGTCTCACACTTCTCGATCACCTCCTTGGTGGTGTAGGCGTTGGGGCCAGCCAGTGTGAGGGTGCGGCGGCTGCAGGCGTCGTTGCGCAGCGCAGCCAGCGTCAACCGCGCAATGTCCTGCAAAGCAACGAAGGCGCCGGTGTGTTGTGAGTGCAGCGTTGCTGGAGGTTGTCATCACTGCACGCAGCTGTGCAGGCGTCGTTTTGCAGCGCTGCAAGCGTCAACCGCGCAATGTCCTGCAAGGAGAAGTGTTCACAGAAGAAGTGTTGAAAGGGGCAAGACGGGAGGTTGTTGTGAGTACAGTGTTGGTGGAGGCTGTCATCACTGCGACTGCGTCTGCTGTGCAGGAGAGTGCTGGTGCAGCTCCCTCTGCATGCATCAACAGCTGCAGGAAGCCTCATCTACAGCATCATGTGCCCGCAGAAACACAGGCAGGATCTTGGAGGGTGTAACGCTGGTGGGTCTTGCCTGGGTGCCGAACTGCATGCCTGTGTAACTGCTAGTAGCCTTGCCAGGCTGCATCACTTCTGCTGCCATCCCCCTGCCAGGCTGCTGACTGTGGCACCACTGGCAGTAGTGTCCCGCTGCATGGCCATGAAGCTGCAAGTAGCCCTGCCAGGCTGCTGACTGTGGCACCACAGCTGCAAGCAGGTCTCACCTGTGTGTCCATGTATGCTGTGCGGCTGTCGTCGTTGGTGCCCCACACCTTCCTGTCCTCAAGGATCGGCACAGCGTAGTTGCCAATCACGGCCTGGGGGCAACAAGAAACAAGGGCAGCAACAGCAGCAATATCACCAGGTCAGAAAGGCACAGCCATGGCAAAGATGCGCCACAACCAACAACACATGCAGGTGGAACCTGCAGAGGTACAGCAGACGCAACCCCATACAATCAAAGCCACCTGTCACAGCACCCAGAGCAACTTGGTGCAAGGCCTGCTGCAACGCCTGGGTACACCGGAAGCTGCATGTGTGCCGCCGTATGCCCAGTGCTGTTGCTGCCAGGAACAGCACAATGCATCAGCAGCGCGTGCCTCATATCATTTCACATCACATCACCAGCGCACCTGGTGGAAGCCGCAGGGGCGCAGCACAAGCATACTATCACAGCCACCAGCCACAGCACCCAAACCAACAACCGAGGCGCACCTGGTGGAAGCCGCAGAGGCGCAGCACTGTGTAGTCGAGTGCTGTTGCTGCCAGGAACTCCTCTGTGGCTGCCTTGATGTTCATGAGAGGCACCTCGGGGTGCTTGTCGCAGTCGAAGATGGACATGAACATGTAGCGCTTGATGCCCATCGCCTGCAGCAGAGCAACAAGCAGTGTGTCAATCAGCCTGCAATGCTGAGAATGTAGAGGCTCAAAGCAGCAAGAAGTCCGTAACTCAGGGTTTACGTCTCTCAAGCAGACCCAAGCATGGCTACTTGGCACCAAGTTAGAGACAGTGCTGCAGCAGCAGCAGCAGCAGCAGCAGAGGCAGGTGAATTCACCAATGGTGGCAAACAACCTGTTGAGCACCTTACACTTGAAAACTTGCTTGCAAACGCCCCCCCCTTCCCCCAGCATGTGCTGATGCATGTATTCTCTTTGGCTTGAACTCTCACCTGTGCGCACTGGATGAGCGCCACCTTGCCCTCCCAGTCCACCTTCTGCGTTGACTCCTCGGGCCGTGCAGTCGCGCAGTCGATGATGGCGCTGATGCCAACCAGCGTGGCTGGCAGGCTGGTGGGGTCTGTCAAATCAGCCTGCAAGCCATTGATATGCAGCAGCAGCAGCAGCAGCAACATTAGCAGCCGTTGCAGTCGATGATGGCACTGATGCCAACCAGCGTGGCTGGCAGGCTAGTGGGGTCCGTCAAATCAGCCTGCAAGCCGCAACAGCCAGCAGCAGCCAGGCACGCGTTACGACTAGTGCCAGAAACAATTACTGCTGTTCCAAGGATACATGGCAGCAACTGCTTCGCAATGCTCCCCCCTGAAACACACATACGCCAACACAGCGCCACTTCTCTGCATTTGCATAGAGCAAACATTCAGGCTGGTGGCGTCCGTTAGGTCAGCCTGCAAGCCACACACAACAACCAGCAGCCAGGTGCGATATGCGGCAGGCAGGTGTCTGATCCTACTTGGCAAGGTGAAATTTTGTGGCTCTGGGATTGCAATGTACGAAGAGCCTATGCTGCGCAGCTGTCCGCGATACCGCTGGCATAGCTGATGATAGATGTTGGTGATATAACAGAACCCCTGTCCACCACGTACCATACGCCTGCGTTCACTCTGCTGGCCACAAGCTGCCAACTGCTCGCATGCAAGCATATTGCTGCTCACAATGCTCACTCGCCGCTGCTGCTGCAGCAGCTGCTGCTGCTGAACCTGCTGCTCCTTTCAACCCTGCACGCCAATGCCCACCTGCACTGTGGTTGCGCCCCAGTCACGCAGGAAGTCTGCTGGGTTCATGCGCGGCTTCACGATGCAGCGGACCTCATAGCCCTCGTCCAGAGCCTTGCGCACAACCTGCCTGCCTAGGGTGCCTGTGCCGCCAACAACCAGGATGCTGTTCTTGGCCACAGGTGTCCCTGCGCCTGCGTTTGCTGTGCACTGCAGGCGGCACCGGCGGGCCCGTGATGCTGCAACAACGAAGCAGGACATTCCAGATGTGCAGGTATTCAGTGAATGCAGTGAAGAGATGGGCTCCGTGCTCAGCTGCTGTTCACAGCAATTAGAGCTGGTGCAGCTGGTGCTGCTGCTGCTGTGTGGGCATTAGAACATCGCTGTGCCGGGCTGTACGATCAATTCGGCGACGCCAAAGAGCGAACAAAAGTCATCAATGAACTAAGAATGCGAGCGTCCGTTGCAGGACTGACTATGTGGGTCAAGGGACAGGGGATGAGCGAACACCGCACACCTGGCGCTAGTTGTGGGCCACGGCTGCCCGCGCCTGGTATTTGTGTGCGTAGAGACTGGCCTGACATGGCGGTCTGCATTGTGCCTGCTGCTGTGTGAACAAAGAAAGCTGGTGGTGGGTGGTGCACCGTGAGCCACGCAACAGAATCCGGGGGGGTTGTTCGCGTTCACGATCAGCTTCAGGCACAAATTGTTTGAAAGACTTGAGTCAAGTGTGTGAAGAATCGCCGCAAGTGTGAACATCTCTACCCGCCCGGTCACTGTCATCCGTCACCACGCACAGCAAAAGAACACCTTTCCGAAGGCCACAACAACTGCAATTGCAGGCGGTTCGCTGCATATGCAACGTGATTTACATGTCGATAGCTTAAGGGACCCATAGCTTCACATGGTGTCACCCAGCAGTAGCCCACGAGGATGGTGCTGTGTTTCTTGTGGTGCTCGTGGACTTGCTCCCAATAGTGTCCAGCTGCCTTGCTGTGTACAACCGCAGCGGTTGATTATTTCGGCTGAGTTGAGGCGGGTCCATGATGCCCCCACTGGCAGAAATGCTGCCTGCTGGTCTGGTGCGCCAGCGCCATATGTAAAAGTAACTAGCGTGACACCCGTGGCGATGCCACGGCCATGCACACATGTGAGCAAGGTTTTTGATGCTCTCGAACGTTTGTATGTTGTTGGGCGCTTGAGGGCGTACACATATATTGTACCTTGTGTGGATGTTACAGTGCTGCGCATCCCCACTTCAGTGGTTGGGCACTGGCACCACCATACATGCAAACATGTACATGTACATGCTGGTGGGTGTGCAGGAGGTGGTGGAGCTGGCGCGTGCTGTTGAGCCTGCTGTTGAGCCTGGTGCTGCTGCTGCGCAGCCTCCTGCTGCTGTTGAGCAACGCGCGCTGACCTGCGGGGTCCCTGCTGGTGCTGCTGCTGCGGGGCAGGGGGCTGCTGGTGCTGCTGCTGTGCAGCATTGAACCGAGCCTCGTGTGTTGTTTGCCTTTGATGATGCCGAACATGTTGCTGCTGCTGTTGTGTTCCTGGCGTAAGGTCCGTCAGCTGCGGGCAACCCGTGGCGATGCCACAGCCATGCACACATGTGAGCAAGCTCTCGATCGTTTGCATGTTGGGCGCTTGAGGGCGTAAGGTCCATGACATGGTGCACATCAGAGTGGCTTCTTGGCTTCTGAAGTGTCTACTGCTGCCCTTTCTCTCACCAGGGCCCTCCGCCTGCCCCGCGGCCTTCACAGATGATGCCCCTAATTTAGCTGATTATGATAGCGCGCAGCGTCCTCTGCCTGTCTTTGACGCTCTCGATCGTTTGCATGTTGTTGGGCGCTTGAGGGCGTAAGGTCCATGACCCCAGCCCTCACCTGCATTGAACCGAGCCTCGTGTGTTGTTTGCCCTTGATGATGCCGATCATGTTGCTGCTGTTGTTGTGTTCCTGGCGTAAGGTCCGTCAGCTGCATGCTGCCGACTTGCGAGCAGCGATTGCACTTGGACGTGCTTTTGGAGATGTTGCGGAGCAACCGATGTAACCCTTTGTTCGTGTTGTGGCGATAGCTGCGCACTGGGGCACTCTCACACAACTTGTAACAACCTCACACTTGTGGACATCCACAGGCGCCCTCCGATGGGGCCGACGCTCTCTGAGACGATAGATTGTGCGATGAGCATCGTTCCGGCGGAGCGGACATTACGGGTGAAGTTGCGCCGTTTGCGAGAAAAAGCCATTCGAAGGGTCTCCCGCAGCCTGTTCTCCCGGCAGGGGCCACCATCCGGGCGCGGGCCCCTGAACGAATGATGCCCCTAATTTAGCTGTTTACAATGAAGGCGTGCTGGCGGCCTGCCGGCGCGATTCGCGCCCGTTTTTCCCCGAAAACAGGACCGGCAAAGTTGTTTCTTATATTTATGCTGCGCTGCAGCAGTAACAGTTACATTGGTAGACGATTCGCAGCTGGACCAATCCAGCAAGGAAAACCGAAGGCCTCAGGCCACAACAAGACAAAACAGGAACGGGTGGGAAGGGCGGGTGTCGCGAAGCGACAAAACAGGAACATAAAGTGCCCTGCGGCAAGCCCAGCATAAATCACCCCAGTGGCAGAACACCTGCCAGATCCAAAACCTCAGCAAAGACC
>CADDIJ020001500.1:0-108996 GCA_902809745.2 Tetradesmus lagerheimii | reverse complement strand
GATACTGCCCCAGAGTGGAATCAGCCAAGTCATGCTTCAAATAGCCCAGCGCCTCCTGATGCAGTGCCAGCCTCGGCCGTGTCGCCGCCACTCCTGGCGGGAAGCACTCCGCCCCTGTAGGTCAAAGGAGGCGCAGCAGCGTCAGGTACCAGCAGCCAATCTTCTGACTGTGAAACAACCCAGCGCTGCAGTAGCGTATGCACCACACTCCACGCACATCGACTCAACGCGTCTGCCATACAGTTGGCAGCACCAGGGATGTGCTTCGCCCCGATACGGAACCTGAGCTGCACGGACAGTGTGGCCATCTCCTTCAGCCACAAAGACACCAGGTGAGGCGGCGCATCACCTTTCATGAACCATGCCACCACCTGGCTATTATCCGTCCGCACCCGCCAGTAGCGGCCTGCCATGTAATCTCCATACAAACGCACACACACCACCACCGCATACATCTCCTACACAGAGATATGCGCAGTCTTCTCTGGTACATCAGCAAAGCAACTGCAGAGCTGCGTGCACGACAATGAGTTGTACGCACCCTGCAGCCAAATGCCCACACATGGCTCACCGCCTGCTCCTGTCAAAGATGCATCCGTCTGAAACTGCGCCCACTTCACAGGCATAGCCGGCAAGATTTGATGTTTGCCATTCAGCGACGGCGCCACATTCAACCACCACAGTAGCTCAGAGCGCAGCCATGCTGACATGCGTACGCGGTGTGACTGCTTGCGCAGCCGGTGCATTGTCACCTGCAGGTTATGACAAAATGTTCTGCCTGCATACACGACACGGCTCACCCACATCAAGAAACCGAGAAGCTTCTCCAGCTGCTTGCGCGTCACAAACTTAGACGCCAGACACTGTTGGCATACATCACGTAACTTTGCCAACTTAACCGGGCACAAGCCCACCGTCATCGAGACAGAATCAATCTCTAAACCCAATGACACTTTGACATGAGCAGGCGGCTCAGTCTTGCCTGGCCCTTGGCTGAGTTTGAAGCCAAGACCTTCCAACCTGCTGCAGGAGCCACGCCACGCCGCCAAGCACTTGTCCTGCTTTGGGCTGATGATTGTAAAATCATCCATGACCGCTGTCACAGACGCATCAAACTCGGACATCAGGCGCCGTTGCAGCGCCGCCGAGAAACGCCCAGCCACCTCAGGGGCCATCCTATGCCCAAACTGCAAACGGCTGTCCACAATCAGCTGCCCCTCCGCATCTCTGTAACACTGCAAGGGCCAACAAACCGGGTTCACAGGGAAGTTCCGATAGTACTCCTGTATATCAATGCCTGCCATCCAACACGATGGGGTCACTTCCCGCAGAATGCTGTCAATGGACGCCCAGGGCAAGTACAAGTATGACTGTGCATCATTGAGAGACGCACCACGAGGATATGAACAGTCGTGTATTATCCGGACACCTCCGTTCTTCTTTGGCACTGCACCCAATGGATGCACCCACTGTGACGCAAACCACTCGGGGGCTGCTGTAAACAAGCCACGTTCAAGCTCTGACGCAAACACCGCACCACAGGCGGCCGCGCACTCGTTAAAAGACGCATAGTTGTGAGCCACAGAAACCATTGGCACATTCTGCGGGGGAACAATTGACACGCCTTCAGTCAACACCGCCGACAAGAAAGACCAATCATGGTCACCACCCAACACAGGCTGCCACACATGGACCGACAACGGCCACCGGCTTCGAATTTGGTCCACAAATTGCTGCTGATGTGGCAGCAACCTGCGCCACCAACCAGACATGTTGACCGCACTGGTCACACAGGCAGGGTCCGTGACACGCTTCACAGATGCAACGCAATTTGGCAAGCCCCAGCCTGCCCAATTGATGTCCCAGATTTCTTGCACGGGCTGCACGCCCCACAACGCCTGCACAAAGGTGGTGGCTGCTCCAGCATCCTTGCAGGTATCATCAGTGAAGCTACCCCCACCACCAACCACACTGGCAACTCCACGCACTACACCCGTCCCAGCAGGTGTTGCACCTGACCCAGCAGATGGTGCACAAATCTCACCCACAGTACCTGACACAGCAGGCGTAACGCACATCTCACCCACAGCACCTGACACAGCAGGCGGGACCAAAATCTCACCAACAGCGCCTGACACAGCAGGCGTGACACGAGTCTCACCAACAGCACCTGACACAGCAGGCGCGACACAAATCTCACCAACATCACCTGACACAGCAGGCGTGACACAAACCTCACCCACAGCACCTGACACAGCAGGCGTGACACACGCAGTACCGCTGGTGGGTACATTCCCACACCGGCAACAGTCCGCACACGGACTCCCGGGAGCACTGCTCGCAGCATCCAAACAAACAGCAGTCACAACCTGACTGCAGCACGCATCTGCTGCCCTGGACGCAGTTCCAGGCATGCCAAAGTCCTTTACATAACCTGACACAGCAGGAGTGACATCAGCAGTAGCAGCATTCGCAGCTGCTACCACCGCCAGCAGCGCGCAGCACACCAGCGCTGCCAACGCATTGCCGGCCAACATACCTCCACCACAAGATCCCTGAAACTCCTCCACCGACGGGCCGCACCCCTAGAACGCACCACCCCTCCTGCGGCACTGGCTGCCGCCATGGTTGGCCGCCCCACACAGCATGCAGCAGTGGCCCTTGCTCGCAAACTTGCACTCGGGCCTGGTGCAGGACCCATGCTGCCAGTAGTTCAGGCACACATCATTGCGGCCAACACCAGCCGGCAGCAGCGGCTCAATCTCCTGCATCAATCCTGCCGTGCCTCCACTGCTGGCACCGCGCCGGAAGCGCTGCGGCTGCAGTGGCTGACCCAGCAGCTGCTGCAGCATGTCCTTGAGCCCTGACATCTGCAGCTGCGGCACCTGTCGCGGCGGCGCGGTAGGGCTGGGCTGCTTGCTGCTGACTGCAGCCTTGGCTGCCTCAAGCGCATACTGGTGCTTGACCAGCAGCCTATAGTCAATCACCCCATCTAGTGTTCCCCAGCTGAAGACGCTCTGCGTACTCCCAAACATCAGCTTGCTGTTTTCATTGAACACCTTCAGCCGCACATCTCTGTCATACAAAAGGAACAGCAGCCACATGCTGCTCGACCCCATCATGTATTCCGCTGCTGCCTGCCGCATACGCGGGCGGAACACAGTCTCGTATGCCACCAGCTCGCTGCCCTGCAGGTAACCTGCTGCCTTAAAGCCAGTGACCCAACGCTGTTCCGCATCCTCCCAGCACACAAAGTTAGGCAGCTTGCGCAGCAGCTCCGCATCGGAGCACACACTCGTGCGTGCTGGCAGAGATCCCAGCGACTGCTCCGCAATGAGCCTACCGCTGCCCTGCTCAACGCGCAGCACGTTCTCAACATGCCCAGCCCTCTCAAGCCCGCTACCAGCAAAATGCTCCACCCCATAGAACACCTTCTGACTCCTAACCCCTTCCATGCAGGCGCTGCTGCAGCTGAAAGCCGCAGCAGCACCGCTGCCAGCCGCGCCACGCACACCAGCAGCCAGGTGCTGCACACCCACACCAGACACTCCACCATCACCGCAAACCACACCAGCCCCCAGCTCAGGCTCCTGCAGCAGATCACACAACCCACCAGCAGAGACGCCGCTTGCAGGAAGCCCCGTTGCCAGCAGTCCCTTGGCCTGCTCTTCAATCTCCGGCATGGACTTGGCGATGTTGCCGTTGGTGGTGTCCGTTGGCAGGAAGCCCAGCCCAGCAGCTGCCCCAGCGCCAGGCGCGGCCGCTGCTGCTGCTGAAGAGGAGGCAGGCGGGAAAAAGGGCTGTGCGCACAGCAGCCGCTCCATGGCTGCCTGCTGCCGACCAATCATGGTCTGCTGCTGCTCAACCAATGCCTTCATATCAGATACGTCCATGCGTAATGCTTCCAACTCAGCCTTCCCCTCTTGACCGCTGCTGCTGTCATGCATGGGCCCAGCTGCCGCTGCTGCTGCGTCTTGCACATTTCCGGCAGCCAGGGTGAGCCCATCCAGGGCTGCAGCTACCGCCTCTAAGTCATCGTCTGGTACCATTATACCATGCTCGGCCAACAGCTTCAGCACCGCAACGCCATTCGCCATGGCCAGATTTGAATCTATCGCAGTGAACGGTTCGTCGACAGGAATCGGCACAATCGAATATATGTGAGTATAATTTCTTTCGATATCTAATTCGCTGTTCCCGGACAGCATTCACACGTAGGATGGTGATTCACCGGCACCCAAGTGGCACACGGGCAAACGCGCATGCACAAACGTTGCTCCCGTACAATCAAACAGCTGGCATTCAAGCCAAGCTGTATCTTTGAACTCCACGCCGTTGAGCTCAAAGGTTGTCCGGAACTTGGCGACGCTTGGGTGCGAGGGAGGCTCCAGAAACTTCACCTTGGGTACAGGCTTCTCCGGATTATACTTGCCTGGCATATGCCGGAAGCTTGTAGAATCTCCAGGACTCCTCGGTGTTCGTAGACAATCTCAGCTACCACTTGTCACGCCTTGTCGGCGGGTCCTTTGGCAACTAAGGTCTTCTATAGCGATTCGACGTAGGCCGTAGTTGTATAGAAGGCTCAGTTAGTTACCAAGGGAAGGCTTCACACAATAGACGAGGCTACGAGGACTTGAGAGGTCTGATGGAAAGACTTCTTGAGTGAATACTTCTTGTTGAGTGAGGAGAGGCCCCCTCTATTTATAGCCTTGGCGAAAACCTACAACGCCTCCTCAACTGCCTACAATTGGAACATTCTGGACCAAGGAAGCTTCTAGACAATCCTAGAACATACTACTTCCGGAAACATCTACATCCTTCAACCTTACAGAGACAGGCACAGACTCAAGTTCGCCAGCATTGTTTACTAAGCTAAGTCTTTTGAGATGCCGCAACTTTTGAGGAGTGGTTGATATGGATGATCTCTGGTGCAACTAGCATCGCATCCATTGTGTTGTGCCATTGGATTGCGCTCATGTTGGCTTTAGCCAGTTTACTCCCGCTTTTATGGTGTTTCAAAGCACACTTTGAGGTGTGCCAGCTTATGCCTTGTACAATCCTGATCGAGAGTCTAGGACTATTTTGGCTTCAAGTTGCTTCAATCTCCCTTTTTGGCGCAAGATTGCGTTCACTTTGTGTGGTGCATGCCATCTGAGATGGCGAACGGCCTACGTGTAACTTCCACTCTCTAAGCACGCATGTACATTACTTAGTAAGCTCGAGTCAAGCGTAGTATATTTAGGCCCAATAGCCATCGCGAGCCAAACTGCAGAACACGCACGAAACTTTCTCGAGATGTCAGGTAGGGTCGCCCACGTCACGCGCTTTTTGCTCAATTGCAAGCCTAGCATAGGCTGCATGAAGCATAGCATATTGAAAGCAATTGCCTGCAGTAGCATGCAGCAGCGCTATATGATGCATGGTTAGATGGCACTCGAGCAGACGCTTTAACAACAGTCTGCTGTTGGTGCTCACCAGCGCTACCTGGCCTGCACTTTGTGGCTAGATCGCCGAAATTGACATGTTTGGGTGAATTCTGGTCAGGGTTGATGAATGTCATATAACACAAAATGGTACTCAAAGGACTGTACCGGCTGCGTATGGCTGATGAAGCGCCTCTAAGCTAGCCCTTATTCGTGACCGGAAGTGTTTTTGATTGTTTACTTTCTGGTTTTCTGAACCTTCTGCCGCCACAAACCTGCGATCTAGACATGGCAATGATGCTGCGCCACCTGCTGGCCCCTGGCCACAGTCACGGGGGCTTCGAGGTCGAGGAACCCGGACATGAGGAACCCGGACATGATATGCATGGTGAAGAGGAGCACATGGAGGCAGCCGAGTACACGCTCGACCTGCGGTAAGCGCTATTCCGTCAGCTGCAGTATTGTGGGCGATCTGGCTGTCTCAACTACGCTTATTATGATTTTGGATACTTCCAAGGTCTTTGCATGGCTGTGGGGCGCATAGGTGTACTGAAGCTGCAGCTGACACTACCAATGTTGTGGCTGCTGGCCTTGCAGGATTGCTGCCTGTTTCGTGATCCTGGCAGGTGCACTGATGTTTGGCCTTCCCACGCTGCTGATCAAGCAGTTCCAAGACCCAGACGCAACCGTTCCTAGGCTGCTGCGTGGCTTTGCTGGTGGCGTCATTGTTGCGCTGGCGCTGGTGCACATCGTTCCTTCTGTGAGTGCGACCAGCAGTGCACCATCAGCACTGCCCACCAGCAGCAGCAGCAGTAGTGGGATTTCTTTTGTGACTTTGAGAAGTGCTGCTGCACTGCCAGACCTTCAACCCTCCACTGCACAGTACAAGCGGCCGTCCTTGCTGGCATGCAGGTGCTGGCAGCCATCAAAGCAGCAGCACTTGCAGGAACCAAGTGCATCCCTGCATGTGTGTCGCTTAACAGCAACCTAAACCAGCATTGCTTTGGTCTTCACAATCCCTCAACCCTGTTTTTTGCACGACACTGCTTGTACCCTGCATGCAGGCTGTTGGCGAGCTCAACTCGCTGATGGTGTTCCCTGTTGGCGGCTGCGCTATCTTGTTCGGCATCGTCGTCCTTGTTCTTATCGACAACACAATGACAGCAATGCTGGCACCGGCAGCCTACAAGCAACAGATCCAGGACAAGCTCGAAACCAACGTATACACCAAGAAGCAGCACACACACCAGCACAGTGCAGCTGCAAGCGACCCTACCGACGCCAAGCATGCAGCTGCAGTGCAGCGGGATGTCGAGGCAGCGACAGCCGCACAGTCAGCGGGCCACATGCACCAATGCATGCGCTCACTTGGCTCTACATCTTGGCTTGCGTCTGGTGCTAAGCCTGCCATCAATGTGCGGCAGTACGTGACGGCGTACAGCATGGAGCTGGGCTGCATCTTCCACTCTGTTGTTATCGGAGTGGGGCTGGGCGTGCTGACAGAGTCGCGCAGCCTGATCGTCACCCTGATGGTGGCACTGACAGTGCACCAGGTGCGGCATTTGACTTGTTTGTGTAACATGCCAGGAACAGTTGTGTTGTTTTCTGCCAGTAACAGATGTTCTTATGTTGTTGTTGGTGGTCTTGATGTCATTGAGTTGTCTGTGGGGGACCTCGAAGATCACGCTGATGGTGGTGCTGGCAGTGCACCAGGTGCGTGCTGCGATTGCTGTGTTGTATCATGCCAGTGACAGTTGTGTTGAGTTATGCCAGCCTGATTGTCACCCCTGATGGTGGCGCCGGCAGTGCACCAGGTGCGTTCTGGTGCTTCTGTGGTGTATATAACTTCTGTGGTGTATCACGCCAGCGGCAGTTGTGTTGTTGGATGCCAGTGGCTGGTGTCATTATGTGCTTAGTGCTAGTTGATGTCGTTGGGTTGTCTGTGGGACTGGGCGTGCTGAGGAGCCTGATTGTCACGATGTACCCAGTTTGGCAATGCTGGCAGAAGTGTTCAGGCTAGTCGTCACCCTGACGGTGGCGCTGGTGGTGCGTTCAACGTTGCTGATGACACCAGCTGCTGCTCCTGCTGCTGCTGCTGCTGCTGCAGGGTCTTGAGGCGCTGGCATTGGGCAGCGTGCTTGCGCTGACCAGCTTTTCATTCAGCAAGAAGATGGCCATGCTGATCACCTACAGCATCACCACGCCCATCGGCATTGCGATTGGCATTGCGGTGTCATCCAGCTACGATTCGCGCAGCGTGACTAGCCGCGCTGTGCAGGGCACACTCAACGGCGTGTCAGGTGCGTAAGGTTTTGGGGTTTGATGGTGCTGCCACGGGTAGCGGTTTAAATGAGCCTTCCATTGGCTCCTGGCCGGGGTTGCCACTCCTGTTTGAGTGGAGCATGTAATGTATAGTATGTGGCCATGCATGCTCTGCTGGGTGACTTGCTGGAGGTGCATACGTCCCCGTGTGCAGCTGGGTTACGAACATGAACACCCACCCGTCTGTGCCGGCTTGGCTCTCTGACACTGCCGTGTTGCTGCCATCTCTTGAATGCAGGCGGCATGCTGCTGTACATCGGCATGTTCCTGCTCATTGCAGAGGAGTTCAGCCGTGAAGACATGATCGTGCGCACCAAGCTGAGGCTGGGCATGTATGCTGCTCTCTGCCTGGGAGCTGCGGCCATGTGCATCTTGGGCATGTGGGCGTAAGCAGCGCGTTGTGCCTCAGTGACGCAGCAGTGCCTCATCGTGCCCTGTTGAGACGCAGCAGCAGCAGCAGCACCAGCAGCAGCAGCAGCAGCACCTCATTGTGCCTTGAAACGCAGCAGCAGCATGGACGGGGCACAGAGCTCAGGCTGAACAGGTATTCTGCCCTTTGCCTGAGAGCTGCATTCTTGGATGCATGGTTGGCATTCTAAGTGTGAGCAGCCCAGTGTGTACCTCAAAGTGTCTCTGTGAGTCTATGCACGAAGTGGCTGCAGTGCCAATCTTTCAGCAAATTTGTTGTTACTATTTGGTAGGGCAGCGGCAGACCATGCTTTACTATGTCAATGGTGGTCAATCTCAGCATTAGGTCTGGCTGATGATGCTACCGCAAGCGCGCTGTATGAGAAATAGGCGGGTGCCGTGCATATGCTGCAGCCGCGGCAGCATGTGTTACTGTTTGGAACTTGATCTATTTGGTTGCAGCTCCTGCAACTTTAAATACCGTAGGCCGCCATGTCTTTGAGCATGTGCGTTTGCTGCATTGGTGGTGTATGTGTATGCCCGTTAGTAGGAGCGGCCTTCTTCCGTAGCACGTGCTTGGTTAGCTTTGTGCATCGCTGATGGGTATGGGGCATGCACTGAACAACAGCACAGGAATGCTGCGGATGCGGATGCTGCACTTCCAGCATGTACCGGAGCTTGACGAGCGTCCACATCAACCTTGTATATCGGATGGTTGATGTATCGAAGGCTTTACAACTGTGTGTGTTGTCTGGTTCTTGGCCGCTGTTGTCTGCAGTTGCTTTTCAAAGCCTGCCGGCTATCGTGGGCCCCTCTTGTTTTGACTACTAGCGATCAAGACTTCAGATAGCACAGCAGGTGCATTGTGCTACTGTCGTGCTTTTTGGGAAATGCAGCACTGCTGTATGCTGACGTATTTTGTTGCAACTCAATCTCCTGTGCATGTGCTTCCTCACTTGCCGGACTGGTATCCTTCGTATGCTGCACAAGGCAGTGCAGTTGCGCTGGTGGGTATTCTGAGGTTGCTGCCGTCGGTTTGCATCCATCTTGCACGCTCGCTGCAGACTGATGTTGTTTTAGGGTTTCTTGTTCTTTGTGCTACTGCTGCTTGAATAAGCCGCATCGCGCCAAGGACGCAGGACTTGATTTCGTACCAACCATGCTTGGTACGCAGCCAGCGCTCCTGGCAGCATCTTGGCTGCATCAACCCCTTTTACGCGTTGCTGCTGTGTATGCTGTAGGCTGACACGCGTGTCATGTGCGTTGCGCATCACGCTCGCGGTTGCAAGGGGTATTGATGGATCTTTCACTACCACTATGGCTTTCGGTACCACATACGGTGCCGCACAGCTATGGCATCGCTGCTGCAGCAGATAACGTTGTCAAGTTTGGCCCACTGCACAACACAGTGTTGCTGCATGACAAACTTCATGCTGACTCAGCATTGCCAGCTGGCGATGTTATGATGTTATGCAGTGTGTCATTGACGCAGTGATGCTGATGCAATGCTTATCGGCGTATGATTGCTGCAACATTTAGATCATTGTTACGACGGCTTCAACATCTGTCAGCAGGTCGGAGGCTGGGGTCTGGCAGTGTTTGGAGCTGTGTTGGTGGTGTGGGTACTGCTCAGCCTGAGCAGTCAGAGACATCGATGTCAAACGACTGCAGTGCAGCAGCAATATTGCACATGGCTAGGCAGCCAGCTGCCTGGTTGATACATGTGTGTGGGCCCATCCTGTGCGCCATCATTGCAACACTTTTGCAGCACTGAAGCATTGCCAATGTGATTCTGTAGTACCACTTGTACCGTGCAAGTTGCATACGCAGATGGTGCGTCATTGCAGCACATCCGCATGGTGAGTGTTGCCAGGCTGATACTGTAGTATCTGCCATGGCTGAGATGTAGGCTGCCGTAGGTTTCTGCCAGTGCAGAGCAGGGCATGCACAGCTGCATGTAAACGTATTAGCAGCACCCAAGCAGCAAGGCTTGCAGTGACACCCTTCCCCTGCATCATCATCATCATCATCATCATCATCATCATCATCATCATCAAATTACCAGATCAAGATGTGCAAGTGCAGGGTGACTTCTGCATGCACTGCTGTCGATGGTGTGCTGCTTTGTAGCTGCAGGCACACGTTAATCTGGCAGTTGCCCACGACCCTGCAGGCTAGCTGGCTGTAGCAACCCATGGCGTCATGGCATCCCAGTGTGTCCAAGCTATGAACAGACCAGTGCTGACTGTACATCACCTTCATCATCATCATGTTACCCATTCAGCCATAGCATCAACGCCATCGGCCCCGCGCCCCTCAGGAGCGGAAGAAAGAGAGAGCACTGCTCCATTGTGTTTGCAATTATTACGCACATCCCAAGCTTGGACAAGATACTCAGCAATGCTCCTAGATATCACTCGGCACACCCCCCTACTACCCCAAATATCATCAGAAACAAAACGCAACTTAGTGTACATCACCTTCGTTTCATCTAGTTACGGTTCAAGTCTGCTGGCATCTAGGTCGCAGATAAAAATATTTGCAAGTTGAGACCTAGGCGAAATAGCAAAATATGCCAGGAATCGAATAGGGTACCACATATACAGCACCTCGTGCAAAGTTTGGGGCTCCCGGCCCGGCGGAAATAGCGCTCCCGATTGGGGCCATTTCAAGCCTTGAATGCCATCGCATTGGCATTCTAAATACATTAAAAATGCGTTGAGCATGTTCATCATCATCATCATCATGTTACCCATTAAGCCATAGCATCAACGCCATCGGCCCCGCGCCCCTCAGGAGCGGAAGAAAGAGGGAGCACTGCTCCATTGTGTTTGCAAATATTACGCACATCCCAAGCTTGGACAAGATACTCAGCAATGCTCCTAGATATCACTCGGCACACCCCCCTACTACCCCAAATATCATCAGAAACAAAACGCAACAACTTGGTGGATGCATCAGTCAACGACAACACATTGCGCAATTTTTCAGCGCCGCCAGCAACATCACGCAAAACAGACCGAATTTCATCAAGCATAGTATCCCTCTGAGCAGAAGTAGCGGGACAATCAAACATCAGATGTGACAAAGACTCAACACCCTGACCACAAGCAGGACATGCTGTGTTAGAATCAGCTCTGCTGCCACCATAACGACTGGTACGCTCATGCACGCAAAGACAGCCCATTCGAACACGCATCAGCAACTCAATACCACGCGTTGGCGCACCAGAACACAAAAAGGGCCTAGCCCTTTTAAAACGCATGGTATCAGCATGTGTAGGGTGCACATGCGTGATGTAACGGCTCAAAGTAGAGTGCTGCAGTGATTCACAAACAATTCTGTCTGCATGCAGCTTCCTGACCTGACGGTTGATGTGATTCTTGCACGCATTAGCTCGATCAGCCGCCGCCTCAACATCCACACCATACTTGCAAAGCAAACTCTGCACATACTTATGCCAAGGTGTCACCGCAACAGCACCACTAGGGCGCTTCCACTCAGCTGAAAACACCTGATGTGGCAACCGACAGTTCTGCATACGCTGAACCCTAAAGTAATACTCCATCGCCCTCTGATGAAGCCACATGTGCAATGGCTTCACACCCCATTCAGCCAGAACAAGTGAAGTGCAAGGGCGCTCCTTGCCACAACGCATTGAGCACTTGATGATGTCAGTCTGCACTTTGTCAATCTGTTGCAGTTGCCTTGCAGTTGACGGAAACCAGACCTCGCTGCCATATTCAACAATCGGGCGAACGCATGTAAGCAGAATGATACGCTTTACTTCCACGCTGATGAGCCGGCTCTTCCAGACTGGCATGAGCCCACCCTTCACACGATGCACTTTTGCCAACATCTTCTCAAAGTGCGTATTCCAGTTGCAGGCATTGTTGAACCACAGGCCAAGGTAGCAGTACTCTGATACAACAGGCACAGGCACACCGTTCCAAACGATGCCAGAATCAGCCAACTGGCTGGGCTGTCTAGCTGGTGAGACATGCATGACAGCAGACTTCAAGCTATTCAGCTTGAACCGCCACTTACAACTGTATTCATAAACTGTTGCAGCCACAGCCTGAACCTCAGCCAGAGATCCGCACACAGCAACAAAGTCATCAGCCTGCATGGCTGCCACAACCTGACCAGCAGGTTCGTCACAAGGGCCCATAAGGGTGATGCCAGGGTGCTTTGCATGCACCTCATGCAGCAGATCATCAATGAAGTACAGGTACAGTGTGGGGGAAATAACATCGCCCTCATGCAAACCAAGGTCACATGTGAAGCTCTCAGTGACATGACCTTCGTGAGACACCACACGGCGTGCACCCTGATACAAGTTGTAGAGTACACGGAACATCTTTCCACGCACACCCTTGTCCCACAGCTTTTGAAAGAGCCCATCAAGCCACACTGTTGGGAAAGCCTTATAGGTGTCAACAAACAGCACATAAGAATCCTTCCCCTCAGCTTTCCTCCCACCCAACACCTCACTGAGCACACTCTGGTGGTCAGCACAGCTGCGCTTGGGACGAAAGCCGTTCTGGCTCTCGTGCAGCAACGGCGTTCCTGCTGCTGTAGCAGCAGTTCCTGCTGCTGTAGCAGCTACACGCTGCTGCTGCTGCTGCTGTTGCTGCTGACGTGCTGCTGCTGCTGCTGCTGCTGTTGCTGCTGCTGCTGCTGCTGTTGCGCCTGCTGTTGCTGCTGCTGCCGTTGCTGTGTCGTGCCCTCCGCCACTGACTTGCCTTCTGCAAACTTGATGAGGCGCTGGTTGAGAACGCTGGTGTAAAATTTGTAAAGCACGCTAAGCAGGGTGATACCACGGTAGTTGGTGGGGTCTGTCAGGTCACCCTTCTTGGGCATGTTCACAACTGTACCTGGCACCTGGTGCACCTGCTCAAGCTGCCACATCAGATTGCAGTACTGCAGTAACATATCTGCGGCCGTGCTGCCTCCATACTTGAGTAGCTCATTGACAATGCCCTCCTCAGCCGGGTTGCCGGCCTTGCCAGTGCGCAGCCTCTGCAGGCAGTCGGAAACTTCGGCGGCAGTGATGGGCAGGTCCAGCGGGGTGGCAGGGGAGTTAGCAGAGTCTTGCAAATACTGTTGCACATTGGCTGCAACACAAGACATGTGTGCAGCGTCAAACTGGGGGTTGGAGGAAGCAAATGCTGCATGGCTGCCAACGCGCTCATAATGACACTTGAAAGCATCAGCTTTCTCAGCTGGGGTAGATGCCACATGCCCAGATGGATGCTGCATGACGCTGTAAACTGCCTCGCTGACATGCTTAGGGCACAGACGACGCACAAGCTGCCACATGTCTTTCTCTCCAAGCAGGCTGTCATCATTCATGCGATTTGTGTATGCAGAAGTAATGGCATGCTGGCACTGCTCTTTGTACTGCTTCTCTGCTGCTTTGACCAGCTGTGTAGTAGCCTTCTGCTGCTGTTTGTAAGTAGCCCAATCTGCTACAAGCCCTGAGTTCTTGTAGCGCAGGTAAGCCTGCTTCCTGTCCTCCACAGCATCTGTGAGCTCCTGAGTCCACCATGGGAAGGACTTGCCAACCCAAACCCTCTTGTAGCCAAAACTGGCGTTGACAGCATGACGAAGTGCTGCTAGCATCTGCTCGTGCGCTTGCTGCACTGCACTAGTTGCTGTAGTTGAGCCTGCAGAAGCCTGCTGCTGCAAAGTGGTGACCGTGGCTGTGTAGGCTGCACCAAGCTGCGACAGAGCATCCTGATATGCCTCAAGTTCCGCTGACTGCTCCCCATTCTGCAGCCTGAAATCCTTGGGCTGTGCGTTGAGGCGCAGCACAACCTGTTTTGCAGGGCGGCGTACCACAGGCCTGACAATGCGGGCAGACACAGGCAGGTGGTCAGTAGCACCCACAGTATGCGGCCCAACTGTGGCTGTTGGCCTGGCAGCAGCTTGGCAGGGCATGGCAATGTCAGCAGAGGCAAGGATGTAGTCAATCAAAGAGCCTCGCCTGGTGCCGCCGTGCGACCTGTCACAAGTGATGTGCTGGTGAGGGGAGGTGGGGGCTGTGCGGGCATTAAGTGAGTAGAGGTTGACAGTGTTGAGCAATGAGAGGAGCAGGCGGCCGTTGTCATTGACGGTGCTCTCACCATGCATACCAATACGCTCTGCTGGGCCAGATGCCCGTCCAACCCGTGCATTAAAGTCACCCATCACCAACACAGATCCCCTGCTAGACAGGTACTCCAGGTCCTCCTGCAGCGCTGAGTAAGCAGCACTCCTCACTGATGCAGACTTGCCCATATCAGGCATGTAAACCACCCCAATGAAGAGCTTGCGTGCACCCCCTTGCCCTGGCATCACAAGCCACAGCGCTTCGTCGTATTGCTGGTCAGTAAAGTCATACACTTTCACCGCGTTTGCAACAGAGGCATGCACAGCAACTGCAACACCCCCAGAAGCACGCTCCCCTGCCCGCACAACCCTGGGCTTACTAATGTATGTGTATCCAGGGATGTGATCTGCAGGCAGCTGCTTTCCCTGCGCCTCCTTGGTCTCCACGAAGCCCATGATGTCACAGCGGGGTTCCTTAAGCAGGTGGTGAATTTCAACCAACTTCAACCCAGACTTTGGCATGTTATTTACATTAAGCACGCCACAGAGCAATCCACTGTCACCCGGCTGCACAGGTGCCCTGCTGGGGCGGTGGCGGCGCTGCTTGGATGCCCTGCTGCTGCGCTGGCTGTGCCTGCGACCGTGCTGCTGGCCTGCACCCCCGGCAGCAGGCGCTGCTGGCTGTGTGCCCCTGGGCAGCTGCTCCTCGTCATCTGACGCAGGAACAAGCTCCTCCTCCTCCTCCTCTGACGCAGGGACAAGCTCTTCATCCTCATCATCTGTGGACAGCTCAGCATCAGGCTCAAGAGCAGCATAACGGTTAGACAGCACTAGGCCGGCGCACTGCTGCTCGCGCCGGCCAACCTGGGAGAGGCCTGCATATGCCCCACGTGCGCTGAGAATAACCATGCCGTTGAAAGTGAACACAGCGCGCCAGTGCAGCACACATTGAAGCTGCTGCTTCAGCATAACTACCATGCAGGCTGTCAGCTGGCGCACTGCAGACGATGGCAGAGTGAACACAACAGCTGTCTCTCCTGCCCAAAATGCTCTGCCAATGAGCAAGTCACGTGGTGCATTTTCTGCTGACATCTGCGCAATTGCACTCATGCCTGCCGCCCGCACCTGGTTGATGGTGGTAGCTGTCCTGCGCGGGCCAAACAGCTTCACCTGGTAACCCCAACTGTTCTCATCCCTGGTTTGGCGAGTCTGGGCGCGGCTAGACCCAGGACTCGGTCGGCTGGACGGCTCAGCCTCAATTGCAGCAGGGGCACCAGGTGTTGCAGCAGCAACAACACGAGCAGCGGCAGGGGGAGCAGCAGCTGCAGCAGGGTTTTCGGGGTTAGTAGAAAGCGCGGCAACGCTGGTCGTACGGTTCGCGGTCAAGGGTGTGTCCACAGATCTACCTGCGGCGGCAGCATATGTTTCAGTGAACACTTTATGCCATGCACCCTGCAGCCACACATGTGTGTTAGGATCAGGGCATACAGGGGCAGATGACGGGCCTGAGCCAAAGCGAGGGTCAGTGATTGGATGGCCTGCGCCATTAATCACCACATAATGCCTGGACAGGCGAGCCACAGGACCACAGGGGCCAGGAGCTGGCCGCTGGCCTGCAGGGGCCCCCGTGCACTCATCATGCACTCATGCGTGGTTCAATTGGCTGAAGGGCTGGCGCCCTTGAAGCTTGCAAGCTTAATCGCCGACACTGCGCTTTAACGGGGACACTGCTGCTGCTGAGTGAGAGTCCCATTGTGCGTGTGGCGTGTGCAAGGGGTGTCTATCTGCTTGCTTGCGTGCATATGCCTTCCAGTACTGCTGCATTCTTTACACTCCAATCAAAACAACTCTGCGTTGCAAGAATCAGTCTTTTGCCGTGCATGCTTGGCCGGTGCAATACCATTTCCGTGTTACACACACCCCTTATCAGTTTTGTATGCTTTGGGTACCTGGCCTGCACAACAAAATCTAGTGTTCACTGTTCACTGTTCACATAATCTAGTAAAGAATGTTGCGGTACTTGAAGGCGCATGAACGCAAGTAAAGCAGCAGCAATCTAGTGTTCACTGTTCTTCTCATAGCAATACAATCACATCACGTAGCCTCCTTGTCTTGCATGCAAATTACAGTTTTTTATCGGTGGTTACAAGGGGGGCAAAATCTACTGGCTGGCCATATACAGCAATCAGGCGAACCTAATTGTCGGAGGCCTACAGCACCGCCGCCACCCAGTAAGACACGCCAAGCGCCCTTATTCCAGGAGCTGCCCAGCACCCGGACCAAAAACAGCGGAGGAGTTGAACCCCCACACCCCCTTGGTGTGCTACAGCATGTAGCTCAGCTGCATGCCGCACACACCCGACTGACTTCGTCAGGCGCCCCAATAAAGGATTACAATTTATCGCTTGCATGACATTTCTTTCTCCTCACCTGCACCAACCAAGCATTATGCGACCACACCAATTTGAACACCGCGGAAGATGCAGCCACCAACAGGGTTCAGCTTGCAGGACTGACAACTCCAAGTTGCAATGCTTGCATAGGCTACTTGCTACAAGGGCTGGCAGCAAAAGCGCTGCCTGGCTGATGAGTTGTGCTGATGTGGTACACCAAAGCAGATGGCCCCACTTGCGCTCAGTTGCATGGCGATGAAGTGTGTTGAAGAATCAGTGGAGTGTTGCCAGGCACACCTGCCTTGCGCGCAGGGCCGGGTAGCACTGCATGCCTTTCTGCCGCAGAAAACCCCTAGGCTAGGGTGTTGCTTGTTCTTTGACACCTGTACCTGGCCATGCAATGAATGATGCTAGCGGCTGCTGGCACATGCTGGCTTGCAAGCCGTGCAGTGCACGCAACTGCCATGCCAGCCCACAGCTGGGACGACCATGGTACGCCTAAGACCCGCCAAGCACTTTGAATAGACTCAGTTGTGTGCTCATATGCCGACCGGCGTCTGCTCTTGTGAACAGTGCTCTGCTCGCTGCTGCAGCCTCCTCCTGCTGCTGATGACCGTCCCTGGGCTGCTTCAAGCTCCACCTGCCAAGCAGGACATGATTTCAGCTGCTAGTGGGCTGCAGCTGCAACTGCTGCAGGAGGCATGATGGCTGTGACAACTGCTGCTGCATGGGTGCTGCTTCCATTGCCTGCTACTGGTCTTCCTGATGCCTGGCACGCCCGTTGCCGTGTATGGAGTGCTTGCTAAAAATCCCTTTTTCGGCTAGTTCAGCTCCAGTGTCCTGCAGCAGCTGCCTGAGGCTGCTGTGATTTACTGATTTGAGCAGTGCACCGGCTGCTTCAAGTGAGCGGGCATGCTGCTGCGGTTTGGCTTTCAGCTGTTGACCATTGGGTATTGTTGCATTCTTGAGGTGAATAAGGCTGTGATCGGCGCTGTTGCTGCTGTGGTGCTTTCTTGCTGGCGTGTTTCGGCATGATGGCAAGTTGACACAAAGTACGGCACCGAACTGCACGTGCACTGCAAATTCGAGCCGATCAAAATAAACTGGCCAAAAAATGTTTTTAAACAAAACCCGCAGCAGGCAGGGCTGTCGCTGGGCCATAACATGACAACCCTATAACACAGGTGCTAACAGTAACAGCAGAGCACTTGCGCATCGTTCACCCTTGGCTTGTATGCTTGTCACTTTCACTCCTCTCTTTTCAGGGAGAGTAGCACCTCTGAAACTAGCCACCTGGGCGCATCCAGGCACCCAGCACCAAGGGAGCAATGGCCAAGGTAGTAGTGGTTGGTGCGGGCATCATAGGCGCTAGTATCAGCAGACATCTGGCACAACGTGGCGCCCAGGTGAGCTCCTTATTAATATTTTTTGCCCTTAGCATCATCTGGTCCAGTTCATGCAGCAATGCGCGTTTGCTCTTGTGTATGGAACCGCATGCTGTGCTCAGCAGCAGTTGCAGCAGCAGTTGCATCGGGCATGGTGCAGCACACATCCTGCAAGTAGCCAAAGGCAAATCAGCAGCAGCTGCATGTGCATTTGCAGGCTTTTAAATCACTCTACATGTTTGCCGATGCATGCAGGTGACTGTGCTGGAAGCTGCTGCTGCACCTGCCCAAGGAGCTACTAAGGCCTCTTGGGCATGGCTGAACAGCAACTACAAACAGCCGCAGCATTACAAAGGTGACCGTGATGGCATGCATGTAGTGGCAGATTGGGTTGCAGAGCACAAAGTACGCAAGCGTTCTGCGTGTTGGATGCTAGATCAGTCGACACGTGAACTCTTCAAGTTCACTGTGAAGTTGATCCGGCAGGCACAGGCAGCAATCGGCATACAACTCCCCCGACACCAATGCATCTGCATGTGGCTCATGCTGCTTCTGCTTCTGCTGCTTCTGCATGCTGCTGCTGCTGCTGCTGCAGAGTTCAACATCCGCTCCATGCAGCTCTGGCAGCGGCAGCACAGCAGCCTAGCCACCTTCTGCGGCTGCCTCATGCTGCACGATGAGCGGCCTGACCCACAGGACCCTGCCTACCCCATCACACCAGTGCCAGCAGAGCAGCTGCTGCAGCTAGGTGCGGCAGCATGCACAGCCAGCAGCTGAAACTGCTGTCTTCTTTCCGTTGTCTGTGCCAGCAGAGCAGCTGCTGCAGCTAGGTGCGGCAGCATGCACAGCCTACAGCTGAAACTGCTGTTCTCTCTTCCCGTTGGTGCGCGCACCCGGTACATGATAACCCAATCATGTAGTGCATCACTCTTTTTAGTACGCTGCTGGAGCTGGCAGTGGCAGGTGTTATTGGCTGTCAGTTTGTCAGCTACGTCGATATTGCTGGAAGCAAGTGAAGGAGGTGCACCGTTGCATACGTGCCACATACAGATATATACAGAACAGGGCAAAAAACAGCTACAGGATTGACCTGCAACATGCCGCCGCTGCTGCTGCTGCCGCTGCTGTTGCTTCTAGAACCTGCGCTCAGTGCTGAGCTGGCTGCCGCGTCATCTCATGCGCAGCTGTTTCCCTTGGAGGGCTGGTGTGACCCGGACGAAGCAACACGCAGCTTCCTGCAGGATGCACAGCAGTTTGGGGCGACGGTGCTGTTTGAACACAAGGTGAGCATGGCGACTGCTGCTTTCAGTCCAGGGCCTGTGCGGGTTGTGCTACAGAGCAGCTCTGCAGCACAACTTCCTGCAGGATGCACAGCAGCTGGGGGCGCAGGTGCTGTTTGATCACAAGGTGAGCTTACTGGTTGTTGCTTTCAGTTCAGGGCCTGTGCAGGTTGTGTTGTGTTGCTATGCAGCACAGCTTCCTGCAGGACGCACAGCAGCTGAGGGCACAGGTGCTGTTTGAACATCAGGTAGGCATACCAAATGTCCTGTCAGTTCAGCTGCTGCCAGCGGCTGCCAGTGCTGTGACCCTGGCCAAGTCCGCACAGAGATGTGCGTAGAATGCACAGCAGCTGGGGACGCAGCTTTGGTTTGACAACACCAGGTGCGGCCAGCGTCAAGATACGTTGCACAAGTTGCACAGCTGGCGCGTAATAGAACAGGTTTGACTTCTCACTATAGAACTCATGGGCCCTGTTGGACCCGCGCCGGTTATTTCTAATCTACGCACAAAGGAGCATAGGCTCAAGCAGGCCAAAGCACTGATCCTGATGCGTAGGACTTGCAACTTGTAACGTGCACAGCTTGCGCATGGAGGTGTGATGCCGTGATACTTCCCTTTTGTAACAGCAGCATCTTGACATCCTACCTGTAAAAGCAGCTGCACTCCAACAGGGAAGCAAGCAGAGACACCCGAGCCCTGCATGCTACCTGTGACTGGCGCTGCCCCCATTCTTGGCTCTGTTGGATTATGCCACACAGGTCGAGTCCATCAGTGTTGTTGATGGAAAAGCCACTCAAGTGACATGCAGCACCAGCTCACCCCAGCAGCAGCAGCAGAAGCAGCAGCAGCAGCAGCGCAGCTATGCAGCAGATGCAGTAGTGCTCGCTGCAGGCACAGGCTGCCCGCAGCTTGCAGGCCAAGCCGGCTGTCAACTACCACTGCTGGATAAGCCTGCTGCCATTGTTATGACGGCGCCGATGCAGCTTGGCTTGCTGAAGCATATGGTGATCAGCGACACAGTCTTCATGCTGCAGGTGAGGCTGATGCCAGGGTGAAAGTAAACAGCAGGCAAAAAGCTTAGAACAATTTGTCCTGCTCGCATGTGCCGATATCAAGAACAGCAGCTGTATACTGCCCAGATCAAGAGCAGCAGTTTAAGACTGCCCAGATCAAGAGCAGCAGCTTGTTTCTGCCCAGATCAAGCAGCAGCTTGGTGACACCGCCCTCTTCTGCTGCTGCTGCTGTTGCTGCTGCACGTGCAGCGCAAAGATGGCCGGGTGCTGATTGGCGAGACACGTCCCGAGGACGCGTCGAACACAGATGACAGCATCAACAACGCGAAACGCATCCTGGCGCTGGCTGCTGCTGCTGTCCCTGCCTTGGCAGCAGCAAGCATTGAAGGTGTGTTTCAGCAGTCGCCGGCGGACAAACATTCTTTATGCAGCAAGCTTCAGGCGTGGCAGGTTGGCATAGCAGCGTGTTGCTGTGTCTGCAGGGCATGCGCAAGAAGGAGCAGTAGCAGCATATGTTGACGCTGCTGCTCAATCACCGCTGCTGCCACTGGCTGCTGCGTGCTGCTGCTGCTGCTGCTGGCAGGCATGTACATTGGCTACAGGCCCTATCCTGCTGACGGGTACCCTGTTCTGGGCTGGGCTGGCGATAGCAGCAACGTGTATGTGGCAGGTGGGGCGTCCATTGTTGCAAACAGCGGCAGCTGTGTGGCATGCCAGCGGCTTATAGGGGATGTCTTTCATGCGTATTGTCCAAGTTGAATACGCTCGTTGCTGCACAACCCACAGCTCGCAATCAATGTCGCTGTAATACTGTAGCATTTATGTACAACAGCAAAACTCATTGTGAAGTGAACGTTGTAGGCGGATTGTCCTGAGGCCTTGCGCGGATCACAACATTTTGAAGCCAAAAAAAATGCGGCCACCACGTTGTCTCTTGTGGTACAAAGACAGCTTGAGCAGGCTGCTCCTGGTCCAGTCATGCATTGAGGCAACATCCAAACTGTGAGGTGCAATTTCTGCTTCTACTTGCATTCCAATTGTTGATCATCCATAAGTGCCCCCTGACTAAAAACACATTGACATAGCTTCTGTGACAAATACATACGTTGCGATGATGCTGACGCCTGCAGTGACCCACAGCGGTATGACGCTGGCGCCTCTGGTGGGGCAACTGGTGGCAGATGAAGTCATGGCAGCGCTCAGCAGCAGCAGCAGCAGCGGCAGTGCTGCTGAGCTGCTGGCGCCGTACAGACCTAGCAGACAGTTTCAGGTTGATGGCTCTGGGGTGAGGTGGGCTGAAGCCACCAAGGCAAGCACAAGCTAGGTGCTGCTGCAGCAGTAACAAGTAAAGCAGCTGCTTGCTGCACACTGACCATATTGTTCTAGTAGGTGGGTGGCTGTAGGTGCTGCACTGTGCTACGCAAGGTCGCTCTGCTACCAGGCTGTGCATCGTGTTTCGGCAGTCCAAACCAGCCCTGCAGGCTGGGGCAGCTGCTGCATCTGATGCTTGTGTGGGGGATATGGCCTGTGATTGCCACTGCAGCAGCTTGCCAGGTTGAGGCTTTGCTTCAGCATGTTGGAATGCTCGTGTTGCTGTCTAGGTGTGAGCTGTGAAGCTGTGGTCGCGACTGGACTGGTGATCTCGTGATGCTGTGCTTTGGCCTATTGCCCGGGCAAGAGGTGATGCATCGCCATGTCAGAAGCGACAGTGTTGGATGGCACGGTTCGATGCAGGCACGCCGCGGCCAGATGCAGAGCAAGTACAAACGCGCTGTTGTGGTCGTCTTGCTCCGCCGCGAGTTCGCCGGTGCAGCACGGATATGCAAGCGATGAGGCAAAAAGCAATGATGCTATGTTGCATACCAAGCTTGGCATAAGCGTGTTTCGCAGTGTGATTGGTGGGCACGCCCCCACGCCACTGCGGTGTTCTGAGCACCCCGGATGACACTGTACGTGCAAGCTACCATTAATGTTTGGTAGACAAGCAAGTATTCTGATGCAAGCTTACTGGGCTGTGGAGCTCTGTCGCGGAGCTCACTGTCATTTTTACTCAGCTTTCCACGACGTTCCCCGGGTGTGACGCATGTTTAGCCCCAAACAGGCATGCGCGCAGTCAAACGGGCTTCAAGAATACGTGGATTGATTCTAACAAATACGAACCTTGCTTGTGCAGCGGTCAGACAGCCATCCCATACTGCTGTTCTACGCTGCTTCCTGCGTTTACGGTTCCTTCATACAAACATTTGAACTCCAAAATAGCTCATGATGTGGTTGTAGTAAGCTGAGTCTGTAAGCTTGATCGCCATGCACAGGCTACCGCGTTTATGCGGGGTGCTTTTGCTGCTTCTTGCGGCAGCAGCAGCAGCAGCACCTCGTCCTGCCCCAGCGCGACCAGCTAATGTAAAACATTATAAGTTCATGATGAGGGTAGTATCATCAGGGAGATGCACACCAGCAGTAGCTCAAGCACTGGACAGCGCTCTGCGTTCAGAGTTGCAGCGACGAGGAGCCACCAACATACGCACGCGACGGGGTGGATGCAGTATGGCCAGGGGCAGTGGTTCTTCTTCGGTGAGCGAGTTTACGACATGCTGCTGCTGTCTGATAGCAGCTGCTGTTGTCACCCACGGGACACGAGTCCCATGGAACATGCCCAGAATGCCAGCACCTGCTGTGTTCAAAGGGCTAAAACAGCTGTATTGTTGTATATTCAGGCTTTAACTGCGTCAGGCCTGCCCCTAATCACTCATGGCAGCATGCCATGCTTGCTGGCTCTGTCTGTTGGGTCACCAGGCTGACAGCTGCTGCCGCAAGCATGGCCACGCAAATACTGCTGCAGTACCTTGCCACAAGGTTGATAGCAGGGCAACATAACCTCAGCAAAGCCTGCAGCTCTCTAGTGCTGCAGTGCATGCGGTGTGATAGCTGCAGCCTCGCAAAGCAGCATCTGCACCACAACCAACTCCCCACCTGAGTGACCCAGCACTTCACATGCACTGCTGCTGCTGCTGTTGCTGCAGGGTGAAGTGCAGTACCTCAACCAGGGCTTTTACAGGGCCTCAAAAGAGCTCATACCCACAGTGCCATGGGGCACTGGCAGCAGCGCAGCTGCATTCTGCAGCCAGTATGCCTCGATATGCAGAGCAGTGCCTGGCGCAACTGACAGCTTGCAGAACCTGATCGCATATGTGTCGTCCAGATCTGCAGTGCAAGTAACAGCCGGAGGTGAGGCATGTTTGACAAGCAAGTTCGTTATGTGACTGGCTACAGCAACTGTTGTTGGTTTATCTGTACATCAGGAAGCAAGGGACAGACCGAGGTGGGGCATGGCTTGCTGCCAGATCATCTACACTATGTAGTTGTGCCGACTGGCGTGCAATGTGTTGCAGCCTTGCCCAACAGCAATACAGGTGTAGCTGCAGTTCACCATACAGTAGCAATGACTGGGTGACTTCATAGGCTGTCAATCGGCTATCCAGACAAACGGGATCGACAACAGAAGTACTCCACAAAGCCCTGCAAGCAGTATATGAATGTGTCAGCTGTGGTACTATCAGCTGTACTTTGGCCACACTCTAGGCATCACATGCTGCCTTGCAACAGCAGCGGCAGCAGCAGCAGCAGCACACGTTGTTGGACAGTGTTGCATTGTTGGACTGCTGTGCGTTGTGTTGGTGCAAGTGGTTAGCTGGTGATCCTGTGACACTGTACAACATTCCTGGCCCAGGCCTTGACTTGCAGCATTCACCTTGCCATAGCAGCGAACTTACAACGGGTGGCTTGATGTTCTGTGTCATTTGCCATATTGTATGTTACGCAGGGTTTTATGACGTGAACCCCGGGCCATCACCGTCGCCAGGACCTCCACCGTCACCAAGGCCCAGCCCAAGTGCGATTTACACAGCAGAGGGGACTAGCAAGCGTTTAGCAGCATTTACAGAGGGCACCAGCAAAGCAGGCAGCAGTAGATAGCAGCAGCAGCAGCTAGTAGAAGCAACGAGCAGTAACAGACCATGTGCAGCAGCATTCAGCAGCGTTCAGCAGTGTTTCAGGGCCACAAAATGCACAAAGGGGTGCCGGCGAGCAAGCAGCAATGGGGTGGCCGCCGCTTGTGTCTGCCAATAGCAGCAGCCGACAACAGCACAGTTAAGCCTGAGTGCATGTGCAGCTGAGTCAGCTTGGTTTGTCAGACAGCAAGCAGGCGCCAGTGAGGTAGCAGCCGCTTGTGTGCGCCAGTAGCAGCAGTAAGCAGAATCACAGCCCAGCCCAAGTGCGTGTGCAGCTGACTCAGCTGAATTTGTCAGACAGCAAGCAGGCAGCAGTGGGGTAGTAGCAGCATGTTAAGCAAGCAGAAGCAGTTAGCACTGAGCCATCAAGGTAGGATCTTTCCACAATGCTGGAGTGAAATGAAAATGAAAGCATACACAGGCAACATCCCCACCCATCATCACCAGCATCAACTGAACAAGACACTCACCATGACATGTTATATAACATGTTACATGTGTTACAATTCAACAGGTCCCCAACCTCCCAGGAGCCCCTCACCCCGGCCTTCACCCCGGCCTTCACCCCGGCCACCAAGCCCCAGCCCTAAACCCCCGACACCATCACCATCACCACCACCACCACCTTCACGTGAGCATGCTGTAGCAGCACCACCACAGCGAAAACAGCAGCAGTGGAGCAGGGCCATGGCGAGTGTGGAGGATGACAAGCATGAACCCAGATGCCAGCTGATGCGGTGTTGAAAGCAGCCTGTGACACAATGAGCAACGTCAGCAGCAGTTGTACAGGTGCCTGCCTGTAAGGCCTCAAACTGCCACCCTCTGGTCTGGCTGCTTGTTGGTTTGGTTTGAGCAGCAGCAGCAGCGGCGTGGCGTGTTTGTCAGCAGGAATCAGCAGATGGAAACAACAGCAGAACAAATGCATCACTCTTACGAATGCAACATGCTGCTGCTGCTTGCAGCCTCCCCCAAGCCACCAAGCCCCTCCCCATCACGTGAGTGACCTCACACACTGCTTGCATGACGCAGCTCAACCTGTGTTGCCTATGTTATGACATTGCTCGCCACTTGCTATGCTATCTGCATGTTTGATCTTCACAATTGCATGCTTTTGAAGTGGGGATGTCGTACACTATGCAAAGATGCGCTTGCTGCGATGATACAATAGCTGTGCAGTTGCCCTATTGAAGTTGCGCATGCTCTCAATTGCACTCAATGCCTCTGCTGCTGCTGCTGCTGCTACAGCCTCTCCATCACCTAGCCCCAGGCCCAGCCCTAGCCCTAGCCCAAGGTAACCACCAGCAGCAGCAGCAGCGGCAGCGGCGGCTGTGGCAGCAACACAAGCAATTACGGCATGCTAACATGTAACGTCAGCAGCAGCACTGCACAGCATGAACAAAAAGGCAAACACTGCATGATCCCACCAGCATCGCAGGTATCGCCGTATGGTGCGATCTCTCAGCTGCAGCAACCACAGCTGACTGTACACAACATGTTATTTTGAAAGTTTCCTTTCCTGGTGCACTATCCCTAAGATATCCTATGTTTTTCCATTCTCGCAGCCCCTCTCCATCGCCAGCACCAGTGGTTCAGCCTCGCCTAGCGCTGCTCAGCAACTACGTTGGCAACTTCAATGGTACAACCGCAAACCTGACAGCAACGGGGCCTGCTGGCAGCACCTGCAGTGAGGCACCTTCGCAGAGGGTGAATTCAACTGTTACAATTATCAACCCGGGCCCTGGCTTGTGTGGTGTCAACGGCACAGTGACGGTGAGCAGATCTGTTGCAGTACACTGTATGAGTAGCCCAGTTGTTGTGCTGTTCAGTTGTTGTTTGTGAAAACCTCATGGCATGAGCCTGTCATGTTTGTGAGTGTTTGTAGATGGTGGCAACGACACTGTCACTGTCACATTCAGTACGCAATGACCAACACAGTGTCAGCCGAAACAAATTCTAATGTCACAACCCCTGTGCACTGCTGCTTGTTACATTGTTACATTCAGGCCGGCAACTACACCCTGACCAACACAGTGCCAGCAGGCACCAACTTCAGCCACTGGGAGTGCTACAACACCACCTCTGGCACTGCAAGCCCAGCAACCAACGGTAGCACGATCTCCATAGCCCCAGCGACTAGATTCACGTGCGTCGCAGTGTTCATCGTGCTGCCACCGCTGCCGCGGCTAGCGCTGCTGAGCAAGTACCTTGGAACGAGCAACTACACAGGGCCTGCAGCGAATTTAAACGCCACAGGGCCAAGCGTTTGTGTGGAGGCTCCTTCAGTGAGTTTGGGAGGAAATGTGACGATTACTAATCCGCTGGAGGGGTTGTGTAACGTCAACGGGACAATGCAGGTGCGTGCGTGACTTGCTGCTGTCCCTGCTGCCAACATGTGCATGCGCGACTTGCAGCTTGAGCACTGCCAGTGGTATTGCTGCACGACTGCTTTACAACACCTTTGATGTGTTTGCTGGACATTTAGATCCCAGCTGGTACCTGCATAGCTTGCTGAGTCAGCTGCTGCTGCTGCTGCCTTGCTACAGCCCGGCACGTACCAACTTTTCAACACAGTACCAGCCCCTACATCCTTCTCGCACTGGGAGTGCTACAACGTAACATCTGGGGTCGCAACAGCGCCAGTCAACAGCACAAACGTAACGCTGGCAGTCGGCACCTCCTGGACGTGCATTGCAACCTTTGTGCTGTTGCCGCAACCGAAGCTGGCGCTGCTGAGTAGATACGTTGGGGCTAATTACACGGGTCCTACTGCAAATTTGACAGCAACAGGGCCCAGCAACTGCACAGAGGCACCATCAACAGCAGTCAGCGGTGCTGCAAACATAACGGCACCAGGAGCTGGCTTGTGCAACAGCAACGGAACCATGCTGGTGAGGATGATGAGCAAAGTATTACAGCAATTGTGCTGCTGCCCAATGTCGTCCTGCTGTCAGCTGTGGTAGTAGCCGCAGCGTGCTGTGAATTGGAACAACTGCCTGCCATGGACGTTGCTGCTGCTGCTGCTGCTATACAAGACACATCCTGCGTTGTTGTGCTCTATGAACACTCGGCATTTTCATGACACTTGTGTGATGCATATGTGTCTGCTTCCACTGCACGCAGACTGGAACCTACACACTGGGTCAAACCCCGCCTGCTGGTACAACCTTCAGCCACTGGGAGTGTTATAACATTACTAACGGCACAGCGGGCCCGCCAGTCAACGGCAGCAGCATCACGCTACCCCTGGCCAACACGTTTACCTGCATTTCTGTCTACACCGTTGTTATCGTACCGCCTAATCCAAGGCTGGCGTTGCTTTCGCAGTACCCAGCAGCATATCCAACTACTGGTGCAACTGCTAACTTAACAGCCACAGGCCCCGGTGGAGCAAATGCGTCATGCATAGAGGCTCCATCACAACGGTTAGGCGGCGTTATCAACGTAACAGCACCTGGAGCCGGCCGCTGCTTTGGGAATGGTACCGTGGCCCCAGGCACCTACAGCCTAACACAGATCCCAGTTCCAGGCACGTTATTTGACCGCTGGGAGTGTTATAACATTACAAATGGCACTGCTGGCACGCCAGTCAATGGGTCTAGCATTACACTGGCGCTGAATGTCAGCATGACGTGTGTTGCGGTGTATTCGCTTGTGCCAACACAGCCCAAATTGGCATTGCTCAGCGATTTCCCTCCAACATACAGCGGACCGTCTGGCAACCTGACAGCTATCAGCACAGGGGAGACATGCCAGAAGTTCCCGTCGCCCAGGATGAATGCAACTGCCAATGTAACAGTTATTTACCCTAATGGTGGCGGCTGCGGCAGCAGTGCAACGTTTGGCACTTCCCCTGCAGGCAACTACACACTAGGACAGGTGAGAGGAATATGCATTTCATGACTGTTCATTTTCAGGTCAATGCTTCTCTCTCGCTGCCTGATAGGCTAGCTTGACATGTTGACAATGAGTGTTGCTGGGCCTGCTTAATCACAGCAGTCATGCTGCCGCTGGTAGAAAGCCAGATATTTGTGTTTTCCTTGAACTGCAGAAGCCTGCTCACTGAAGGCTGCTGCTTTGCTGAATGCTCCAGGCCTACGAGTGCTCGGCCTCTCACACGTTATGTGTTTCATGCTGCTGCTGCTGCTGTTGCAGATTCCTCCTCCAGGTATCGTGTTTGACAGGTGGGAGTGCTTCTACGTTACAATGGTAAACATAACCAACAGTACTGTTGTTACAAACAGCACCCTGGGCACACTGCCAGTCCCACTGACGGGCGGTATAGGGTTCACCCTAGGCCCAAATGATGTTATAACATGTGTCGCGGTGTACCGCTTTGATTTGCCCCGTCTGGCACTTTTGAGTGATTACTTTCCTGCAAACTACACTGGGTTGACAGCAGTCCTTGGGGCAGCAGGTCAACCGCCTACAAACGACTCGTGCCCAGCTGTGCCGTCACAGCGGTTGAATGCAACAGGCAATGTGACAGTTTTCAACCCAGGTGCAGGGTTCTGTGGCCACGCAAACCGCACTAACAGCACTGGACCAGCTCCACCTCCAGGGACATTGCAGGTATGCAGCAACGCTATTTTTTTCTGCGTCTCGTCACTCAGCTACGCTGTTGCTTGTTGCAGTGACATACACTTGCAGTACAGTGGGTCATGACAGGTTGCATGTGTGTGCAACCCTCTGCATGAAGGGTCTGGTTCTCTGTGCTTGCATACCACTCGCTCTCCATAATTGGAAGAAACCAGAAGTAATTTGAATACCCTTTGCTTGCTCACTCTCCTACTAGGTTAGAGTGCTGCTGCTTTTATTTGCTGTGGCATGCATTTCCACGGCAGACGCATCTACTGCATTGTGCCATATGCTAGCATCACCCACTGTTGCTGATGCTGCTGCTGCTACACAGGCTGGTACATATGCCCTGAGCCAGCTCCCTGCCCCAGGCACCCAATTTGAACGCTGGGACTGCTACAGCATCAACGACACCTCACTATCAAGCTTCAACACCACAAGCCCCAACATTACGCTGACCTTCTTCAATGTAGTAACCTGCGTGGCGGTTTACTCCGTACTGCCGCCAGGGCCTCAGCTAATCCTGTTCAGCGATTACGGCCCGCCGGGTGTGAACTACACAGGGCCTACTGCGAACCTCACTGCGAACACAGCAGGAGATTTGTGCACAAAGGCGCCGTCATTGCGATGGGGCGTTGATGGCAATTTGACATCACCTGGTGCAGCTCTGTGTGGTAACAACGGCACAAACAATGCGACAAGCGCTACAGTGCTGGTGAGTTGGATCTCTGTTCTGACTTTTTGCAACGTGTTATGCTTGCTATTAGCAGTGTGTGATGAAGCGTGTTTGTGCGCACTTCACTAAGTCAATTCAAAGAAACAGTGATCGCCTCAATGAGGAGTGTGCGTGTCCAAGCTGGATGCCCGCACCTCCTTTTCATTGTGTCTTGTGAAGCCCTGCAACCAGGACATGCAACACACACTAACAGAACAGACCCCAACAATGCTGATACCAGCCCATGAGGCCCCAACTTGATCATCATGTTGCCAACTGCCCTGCTGTTTCCTGTCACCTGCGTGCTCTTTCTTACTTTCCTCCCTCCTCGCTCTTTGCTCCTACAGCCTGGCAACTGGACACTGTCGCAAGTTGCGCCTTTTGATACGGCACTGGAACGCTGGGACTGCTACAGCCTAAACACCACCACTGGAAACTGGTCCAACACACCGCTTCCAAACATCACGGACAGCGTCACCCTTCTACGTGGCAGCAGTACAGCTTGCGTGGCACGGTACATTGTACTGCCAACCGTAACGCGTCTGGCACTACTATCCTCGTTCCCAGAAGGATACAACAGCACCACACCGCACTTGCAAGCCGTGAATACTTTCACCAACAGCTCGGCGTGCGACGAGAATCCATCTACGCGGTGGGCGCCGCCAAATGTAACGGTTACATCGCCTGGCGAGGGATGGTGTGGTGCCGGGACACCAAGCGGAGTCGTCCCAGCTGGAAACTACTCAATCAATGCAACGCTAAGTCCTGTTGTTGGTACCAGTTTTGCTCGCTGGGATTGCTACGCCATCTCAAATGGCACGGCGGTACCAATTAACGTAACGATCACGGGCGCCGGCGTCGCTGCTTTCAGCCTGCCCTTAGGCAGTGCTGTTACATGCGTGGCGGTTTATGACCTCTTCCCGCGCCTGGCGTTGCTGTCGCAGTACCCTGCAGCTTATACCGCCACAAGCACATCAAGACTGGCTGCTGCAATACTCTCAATAGGGCCTGAACCGGTGTGTTTGAAGGGTCCCTCCTCTCGTGTTGATGTCAACAATGTGACCATCACAGCGCCCGGGCCTGGTGGATTGTGCGGTACGACAGGCTCTGTACCGCCTGCCAACTACTCCCTGGGTGAATCTGAACGTCCACCAGGCACTACATTCATCCGCTGGCAGTGTTACAGCGTTAGTAATGGCAATGCCACCCTGATTAACACGACGGCGACGCCTGACAACATTGTTTTGGGGTTCAATGCAGTTGTAACATGTGTGGCTGTGTATCAGCTGCAGACGCAGCTGCCGTGGCTGAGCCTGCTGTCACAAGTTGCTGCGTCAACCGACATGCCTTACAGCGGACCCGGTGGAAACCTCACTGCCGTCGGACCCTCCAACAGCAGCTGCAATAAGGCGACGTCAGATCTGGTCAACGCAACGGTCAATGTAACATCCCCAGGGGCTGCCGCACAGTGCGGGGCAGCAGGGTTGCCAGTTGGCCAGTACAATTTGACCCAGGTTGAGCCAGCAGGGACTGCGTTTGTTCGCTGGGAATGTTATGCAGTCAGCGGCAACAGTTCGACGCCTATCACGTTGGTCACGCCAAGCACAGTACAGCTGAACTTGGATGCAGTTGTTACGTGTGTGGCTGTTTACAACCAGCTGCCAAAGCTGAATCTGCTGTCACATGTTAGTGCTCCAGCAGGCTTCCCCTACACAGGAGCTGGTGGAAATCTGACAGCTACAGGACCATCTAGCAGCTGCAATAAGGCGACGTCAGATCTGGTCAACGCAACGGTCAATGTAACATCCCCAGGGGCTGCCGCACAGTGCGGGGCAGCAGGGTTGCCAGTTGGCCAGTACAATTTGACCCAGGTCGAGCCAGCAGGGACTGCGTTTGTTCGCTGGGAATGTTATGCAGTCAGCGGCAACAGTTCGACGCCTATCACGTTGGTCACGCCAAGCACAGTACAGCTGAACTTGGATGCAGTTGTTACGTGTGTGGCTGTTTACAACCAGCTGCCAAAGCTGAATCTGCTGTCACATGTTAGTGCTCCAGCAGGCTTCCCCTACACAGGAGCTGGTGGAAATCTGACAGCTACAGGACCATCTAGCAGCTGCAATAAGGCTACGTCAGACTTGATCAATGCAACAATAACTGTTACGTCACCAGGCGCTGGGGCTCAGTGCGGCGCAACAGCTCAGGCAGTTGGGCAGTACAATTTGAGTCAAGTGGCACCGGCAGGCACTACAGTTGTGCGCTGGGATTGTTATAACATCACTGGCGGTACAGAGGGCGTGCCAGTGTCGGGCGTCAGTGTCACTCTTGCAGTCAACGAGGTCTGGACTTGTGTTGCAAGTGAGTTCCGGTGGTTGGTTGGTCATCTGTCATATGCCGCAACTGCCCCGTACGTTGCTAGGCATGCATGCATGCGTCAGCCAGCCTGTATTGTTACGGCGAATAATAGCAGCTGTCAAGTTTTGCGTCAGTTACACAACATTGCCTCTGCCAGCAATGTGCTCGCATACTGAAAATGTATCAACTCCTGCTGCTGCTGCTGCTGTCGTGCTTGCAGGGTATGACATGTTACCGAGGCTTGCTCTGGTGACATCGTACGTTGCCAATGCCACCATTGCCCCAGCAAACGGCGCCAACCTGACAGCAACAGGCCCGCAAAGCAGCACGTGCACCAGCAATCCCTCAGTCAAACTAACCGATGTTATAACGGTTATATCTCCTGGCAGCGGCTGGTGCGGCGGCAGCAGCAGCAGCACACTTGCAGCTGCAGGCGCGTATGTGCTGACTGCAACGGGGGTTCAAGGCACATTGTTGTTACAGTTCCAGTGTTTTAACGTCAGTGGCGGCAGTGCAGGAGAGCCAATCAACGTTTCTGCTGGCGGCAACATCACCTTGCAGACCAACGAAGCTTGGACGTGTGCGGCAGGTGAGATGGGATGCTTTTTACACTTGTCAACATGATCAATTGAATGCTTCGTTCATGGAGAACCATTGCTAGCAAGCTACAATCATGCTACTGACCAAACCAGCTTCTAAGTGATCTTATCTAGCTCTGCTTGGTGAGCTGGATCGCTGTTGCCCATCTGCTTCTATGCTTGCTTTGTTTACGCCTTACTCAACATCTGTCATCCGCCGCTGTATGTGCATCTTTTGCAGTGTACACCTTGGTGCTTCCCAAGCTAGCACTGATATCCAAAATGACAGACAACTACACAGGGCCTGGCGTCAACCTCGCAGCTACTGGTTCTGCAGGCATTGGCACTTGCAGCAAGACACCAGCAGACCGAATGAACGCCACGATCACTGTGCTGGCGCCAGGACCTGGTCTGTGTGACACCTCTGGCGATGTTTCTCCAGGGAACTACAACTTGACAGCCAGCGCAGTCACAACGCCGGCAGATGTCTTTTTGACCGGTTGGGATTGTTATGACATTCGTCAGGGCCGCAATGACACGATGTTTGCTGGCTTCGAGGAAGGTCTGGATGGGTCAGTGAGGGTCGCGCTGACTCTTGGTGATGTTGTGACCTGTGTGGCAGACTGGACTTAAATGTGTTGCTTGCCGCCACTGCTGCTGCTGCTGCTGTGCAGCCAACTTTTGTTGGAGGTTGTTGGGCTGCAGGGTGCTTGTTTGTGTGCATTCAGCGCTACAAATGCAGCCGGTCAGCGGTGATGCATATGCGGCAACAACAGGCTGCTACTGCTGCTGCTTCCGCTGTTTTGAGCAGCGCTGTGCACTGTTGAAACTGCCAATACAATGACATGCCTGTACAGGTCAATGGATGTTGAGTTACTTACGATATTGGACGCTTGTGAGTCACTTGCATGCATAGTAGCAGCCTGCATAGTAGCAGCCTGCACCTCATTGCACAGTGATATGGCTGCATGTGAGGAGATGCCAAGGTTCCCCGGCGGTTCGTACCAGCGTGTCGGGTGTTGGTGTGTGGAAGGCTTGGGCTCTTTGCAGCAGGGTGCACTGGTGTTAGTGTTGTACAGGTGTTGATGCGTATTGTACAGCCCTACAAACCCCTTGGCTGCCTGGTGAATCTGGTGACCGGCTGAGCTGCAGCTATGCTAGGCTGTCTATGCCAGTGTTGTGACACCGGAAGGCGCATTTGAGTGTGATGCTGCAGCTGGGCTGTTGCTCTGGTTCGTCAACACAGCTTGCATGCATTGTCAGCAGGCAACCGCCAGCAGAATGCATGATGCACTGAAGCCAGCACTACGCATGCACTACCTTTGAGTGGCCTCTTGCAATCTGCAGCGCAGCAACGAGCACAGCACACCGCCCTGATGGGAGTAGGCTCTACTGATGATGTGGACTGTCTGACGAATGCGTTGGAGGTCAGCACGCGGGATGGTCAATACATTTTATAGACCTGCAGGCACATGGCCGGCCATACCATGCATGGTGAATGACAGCGTGTTTTGGATGTGCTTGCGTGCGCAGCCTTGCATGCATTGCAGGGCAGTGTCTGGGTGACTTTGCTGTTTAGCCTGTTTTTCCTGCTAAAGGATAAACACTGCTGCTGCTTTTTACCTGCTAGCAGCATTTGAACTCCAATCCCATGCATTGCAGCTGTTGGGTTTTAGTGTCAAACCCATGTGGCAGTTGTCAGCACTCTCAAAGTAGTTGACTTATGATGCACTGTTGCAGCGTCCGTTGGTTTGCGGGAACAGCGGCTAGTTATCAAGGGGCAGATCATGGCCTCAAGCAGTGCGGGATATAGGCTGGTGCTCTGTGGCTTTCTTTATCATGCCCAGCACAAGCCATAGGACGTGTCATGACACGTTAGTGACACTTATTCCATCCGTAGTAGCAGCATGCTCCACAGCAGCTGCTCTCTTCCATTGTTGATGCTGACTCAGCCTCTGACACAACAGTATCTGTTCCGTGCTGCTGTGCTTCTCAGCACAGCGCCCTCATCGGTGCGACCATGTTGAGCATGCGAGTTTGAGTTCTGCATATGAGTTTGATTGTCAGTGCATGAACGCCCGGCCTGGGTGATCCAGTGCTGTGCTGCTCAGCCTGATGATGGCTTTCTGATGTTCAAAGAGATATGCATGTACATGCATGTGTTTTGGTCCTTCTAGGACTGTCTACACTGTTGACTGGTGCGTGAGAGATTCTGCGTTCACATTCATACATAACACCTTGTTTAGCTCATGGTAGGAACTTTTTATGATTTGATTTGCTTGGCAAAACGATGATGCTGTTGCAATGCTAGCATGTCGACTCAGTGGTAATCCAGCCTGGATTGGCACCGTTGAGTACTGTGAACGTGCAACTCGTGGTGGCGGCTGGGTCGCCCGAGGAGTGGAACCTGTTCATCATAATCGTTACTGAGCAGTGCTATGACCGCAGCATACTCCTCACAGGAACAGATTAAGCTTAAGGTAGCAGCATGTTCAACGCGTAGTGGCACTGCAGCCAGCAAATCGTGCACAACCAACGATGCCATTGCATTGCTCGGCTGAACCACCACGGCAACTACCCGGCATGGCAGCTACTGTCACACAGCACCTTTGCACAGTGCAACTGGCGGCCTGCCAAGTGACGATGATGACTCTGGCAGACACTAGTGTCTGCCAACGAGAGGGCACCATTACCTGGCAGGTATCTGGCATATTGGTGCGGTTACCGCACTGTAAGTGGCATTTTACCCATGCTAGTGAAGGTAATCTGTATTATGCGGTCTACCACCGGTTACACCAGTGTAGTGCACTGGTAATCACACGATTACACCCCAGCTATCGGTAAAGATGGGTTACCTCATTGGTACCTGCAAGTACAGCCACCCACCATATTGTGGTCATGCATGACCAGGTCGGGCTGCCAGCTTAGGCTAATCGTCTGCTTCTGTCGACTCCATCGCACGGTCGCTACATGTGTGCTTGTACCATACAAGCTGGCCATTGAGCATTACTTGTTACCCAAAAGGTGCTGATTGGCCAGCCAAACGAATGTTGTCAAGTCATGACTTGATCAAGGTCAACAGTAACGTCCGCCACCCATATGGTGTAGTATGCATACTATACAAAAAGTGATACCGCCACACACTACTAACAGCAGCAGTAGCAGCAGCATGCAGCCTCTTCAGCTGCTGTTGTGCTCCTGTAGCCAAGCACACACCAATTGGTGTGCAAGCCCCTTGCAAGCCCCTCCCTAGCACAGCACACCCATCAGGCCAGTACACGCCAGCTGGCTGCAGCACCAAAAGCAGCAGCACGAGTAGCGCTACTCCCTGCTGCTAGCAGTTGCCGCACAGTTCAGCACACTTGTGCAATAATAACAGCAGCATCACCTCACGCTCCCTGCCGACAACACAGCTGTGTGCCGCTGCAGCGGCAGTAGCAACACAAAACGCTGTTAACAGCAGCAGCTACTGCAGTAGCAGCAGCATGCAGCCCCCTCAGCTGCTGTTGTGCTGCTGTAGCCAAGCACACACCAAGCACCTCCCTAGCACAGCACACCCATCGATGGGGCCTGATATCAGGCCAGTACACGCCAGCACCAGCTGCAGCAGCAGCAGCAGGAGTAGCGCTACTCCCCGCTCCTAGCAGCTGCCGCCCAGTTCAGCACACTTGTGCAATAGCAGCAGCATCACCTCACGCTCCCTGCCGACAACACAGCGGAAGTAGCAACACAAAACGTTGTTAACAGCAGCAGCTACTCCAGTAGCAGCAGCATGCAGCCCCCTCAGCAGCTGTTGTGCTGCTGTAGCCAAGCACACACCAAGCAGTTAAGAGAGGTGTTGCCTAGTTGTCAGACATTAGGAGAAACTACTGTTGGCTGGCAGGCGATCAGCATGAACTGTAAACCCTGCACCCAAGTTAATGAGCTGGCTTGCCCTATTCACTGTCCGCTCGAGGCGCAGACAAGCGTGACACAGATGACGACGCCACAGATCGAGCGTGATAGGGCTGCGCGCATCGCGCAGAACAAAAAGAGATTGGAAGATCTGAAATTGCCTGAAGCAGCAAAGCAGCTCGCTGCATCTCTCAAGACTCAAACTAAAATCAAAAAGGTTACAAACAAAAAGCGCAGCACCCAGCAGACAGTGCAGCAATCACCGCGACGCAGCAGCAGGCACGTAGGCAACGCGCGGGATTCAGCACATTCCGCTGCCCACCTCACCATGAGCGCATCTCCAACGGACCCCAAGGATGCAGTCATCAAGAAGCTTAGATGCCTTGATCCAGCCTTCCCTGATGAGGCTTGCTGTGCAGCTGCTGAGGCAAAGTGGCAGCAGGTTACACTGCAGACCAGGTGGTCAGTGGGGCCCTGCTGAAGGAAGATCGCCTGAAACGCCTGGGCCTTAACGACGGCACTCGCAGCCGCATTGAGGACGCCTATGAGGCGCGCAGCAGGTGTGCAAGTCCGCTGTCACAAACTCCAACCACCTGTCTGTTGCAAGCAGTGACGCATCCCTGTGCACTGCAGGACCACATCATCCAAACCCAAGCACAAGCGGAAACGTAAGGCAGAGGATGAAGACGGTGATGATGATGATGATGATGATGATGATGATGATGATGATGATGATGATGATGATGATGATGATGATGATGATGATGATGATGATGATGAGTTGTTTGTGAAGCCGCCCCAGAAGGCTCGCTGCGTTGTGGCCCCTGCAGTGTTAGCCAAAGCACAGGAGCTGCTGCTGGCCAAGCACAAGACGTATGCAGAGGCCTACGAGGCACAGGGTACTGACGTGAGTCTGCTGTTGGCAGCAGAAGCAGCAGCAGCATTCACTGCTGCAGAGGGATTCCATGCATTGACAGTGAGGCAGTTCAATGATAGATGTGCAAGTGGCTTTAAGCTGGCAACAGGAGCATGTTCCACTGAAGTACTGTTCAGCAGCAGCAGCAGCAAGCGGCTGAAATGCACAGCAGTAGCATGCACTGATATAATCTGTGCATGGCATGTGTGTTGCTGCAAGTACAGCTGCTGAGATATATCTTGGTGTCGTTCATGTGTTCTGCGCAGCTGGTATCATGGGCAGCCAAGGTGGGTGTGGGCCAAAACGATGTCAACCAGGGCAAGCTGAAAGCCACCAGGAGGATGGCACCAGCTACGCGGCAGGCCCTGGAGTATGAATGGACAGCAGAGGCAGTGCTGTTTGTCCTTGAGCACAAGATGCACAACAAGAGTGGCCTCATTGTGCCGGAGGGCATTTCTGCAGGCAAAGGCAAGCGCTCAGAAGGTAGGCAGTCCATATCGTATCTCAGCTGTGTATGTGCGCTAACCTTACAGCAGCAGGCCAGCAGCAGGATGATAGGATGCCAACTTGATAGCCCACTTGCAGCCACAGGTTGTCAGTTGTAGATAGGGTGTAGGCAAATGCATCACAGCAGGACTGACATGGTATTCAGTTTTGGACCATGGGTGCTCATCTTGACAAAGTTTCGCTATGCCTGCTTGTTGACTTGAAACCCTGCAGGTGGGCGGATTGTCGAGGCTCAGGCTGGTGACAGCAAGCCTGCAGCTGGGGCGGCGGCAGCAGCAGCAGAAGAGGCAACAGCAGCAGCAGATAAGGCAGCAGCACCAGCAAATGCCAAGGCTGCTTCAAATGACAACAGCAATGATGGCAGCCACGACAGCCTGCTAGCAGAGGAGGAAGAGGCCATGTTGCCACAGCAGCAGCAGCAGCAGCAGGTACAGAAACCCAAACACCCCGCAGCAGCATCAACCCGCAGCAGCCGCCACAGTGCAGGAGCAGCAGCACAGAGCACAGGGCAGGGTGCTAGCAGCAAGGACGATGGTGATGGCGGTGTTATTGAGCAGCAGCAGCAGCTGCGCCAGCAGCTGCTGGACATCCTCGCACAGGCAGGCCCAGCCGGTCAGGCATTGCCACCGCCCAGTCGCAAGCCAGTAGCAGTGCAGCGGTATATTGCTGTGATTTACAATAGGCTTTGGTTGGGCCTCACTAGCCGATGATACTCAGCAATGGCAGCAGCAGACCAGGAATTCAGCACGCTTGCTGCTATGCGCATCCTCCACTCGCCCTCAGCACAGCCCTTTCTATTGAGATAACATACTACACACAACTACTGATGTGTACTGCAAACTAACCAAATCCTGCACTCCTGCAGGTGCGCAGCAGCTGCTGGGCCAACTGCAGCAAGTGGCTGTGAAGTTTGAGCCCCGCATCGACTGCGATAACAACACCCTCAAGGTGGGCGACAAGGTGCACATCCTTAGCCCAAGCTTGAAGCCTTTCGCAACGGGCGTGATCAAGCTGGTGGGCGACAACGACGTGTGCGCTGACAAGCCTGTGAGTGCAATGGGGTATTGCTTTCCAGCAAGTGTGCCGCAATTGTGACTGTTTGCATCCACAACCTTCACCCTGCAGCCAGCCACAAAGATGGCATCAGCACATGTAAAGTGCGATAGCGCGCAGCCTGGGTGAAAGAAAGGTCATGAGCACTGCAACAAATATGTTGTCCCCGTTTGTGTATGTGCACAATGCGCAATGGCTGCTGTTGTGGCAGCTTGGTGACTAACCCACGCCTACTGCATGCTGCTGCACCTGCCGTCTGTCTCGCTCACTACGACAGCTTGGACATGGGTACGTGGGCGTGGGCAACGTGACCGTGGGCACGTCAGCAGCTGATGTGCTGGAAGCCTCGCGCACGGTCTTCTGGCGCAGTGACAAGGCTGCAGCCATTTCATATGGCCAAGCGAACTGCAACTTCAAGACAAAGAAGAAGGTGGTGGAGCGGGAGGGTATGGTGGTGCCAGTGCCCCAGGGCCGAGTGAAGAAGGCTTTGGGCAGCAGATGTGCTGGGCGTAGGATAGTGGCTAGCAACTTGATGATGCATGTGCATGATGTGTTGCGTTGTTGAGTTCAGGGAGTTGCGGACTAGCCGCAGAGCGCTCTGCCGGCATGGCAGCATGCATGCGCGCGCATGCATATGGTGGTGATGGGGCCCAGACTTGTGAATGGCAGGTTTGTGAGAAGTTGTTGTGTTCTGCATTCATTATACTTATATGTAGTACATCCCAGATAAGCACAATGCTGTGTTGGCAGTGCTGCGTAGCTGTGTTCAGCAGCAGCAGCAGCTGTGGACGGCATACATGCCCTGGCTCAATGTGAAGCAAGCTTGTGTATACTGGGGTGAAGAATAATAAATAAATCAGCAACACTTGAGCCAATGTACCCTGGATACAGGCAAATGCCCCGGCAGCAGCGACACATGCGTGATAGCGATACCAGACGGTAACCGTGTATGCCATGGCGATACCAGACGGTAATCGCGTATGCCATGTACCCGGCTGTTCTCCAAGATAATCCCCTCCCAGGCGGTAATCGTGTGAGACGATAACAGCGGATAACCCAACACGCAAGGTACTATCGGGTAACCTGGGCACTCGCTTACCCTCAGATTACCCTAAAGCGTCACTATAACCGGATGGTTTTGGCGATTACCTCAGTACAGCAGCAGGGTAATCGCCCCTACTGTAACAGCAGGTTACCCTGCTAATGCACTGGCTCTACCTGCAGGTAATGGTGCCCTGTCGTTGGCAGTACTGCTAGCAAGAGCGGGTCCATCAAACCACATAGACGACCTTTAGCTTGACTGACAACGCAGCAGCTGCGCTGCAGTCTGCCTGCCCAACGCAAACAGTAGAACAAGCCAGCCCAGATGTGGGTCTACACCTAGGCGGCCACACAAAACACGTTGCATGAGGCAAGCTGAGAGCCCAGCAACACGAGGCTGCCAAACCACGCAGCGCCAGCAATTGCTTTGCCGCTACACAACTTCCCTGCAGATGTTGCAGTGCTATTCCAGTAGATTGCATACCCAGAACATACCCGTGCCCATGGTGGGCATGATGCGCACTATCATGCCATGACAGCTGCATTGCTGTAATAATAATCAATCATTGCTGTAATGAAGCCTACAACGTCAATGGCCTGAATAAGGCAGTGTTGACGTACCAGTCGCTTGCCTTTTTGTCACACAACAATCTCAACGACGGTTCTGCATGCTGTATGACCCGGCGGCAGAGCCAACACACTGCAACAAAAGGCACAATATGTCAGGCCTAGGTGCAGAGAAAAAAACATATTGGAGGTATAACCGTGTGGATCACCTGCTCAAGCAAGCACTGCATGGTGGAATGAGAGAAGCAAACACAATGTATGCAAAGTAATGTGATGTGGTGTCGTGCTGCTGCAAGCCGTCATCTAGATCTTTTGCACCAAGGCAAACTTTGTGCGGCGCGCAGAGCTACAAAGGGCAACCACCACAGCCTGAGCATCATACACCTGCCAAATAAAGCAGCAGCTGCTGCTTGTAGCAGGGCATGGAATAACCCATTTCATGTTTAATCCCTTTGCCCACATAATTTGCTGTCAGATACAATGCGGATCACGCTGCCACTGCTGCGAAGGCGCATGGTACAGCACTCAACGCTGCAATGCCGAACCCAGCCAAGTGCGTCAATGCACGGGGACAGGCATGCTACCACGCCCAGCACTGATCACCTGGATAGTCAAAACCTACTGAGTTGGGTAGACACATGTGCTCAAGCAACCAACAGCAGAGCAGCCCCTGCACTTGTAACCTCAAACTCACACCCGGTCATGCCATCCTAAAAATGTGTATGGTTGCGAGACAACATGTAGCGCTGCAGGTGCTGACCAATAAGCGTACAATGACGTTTGCTCCATGCTGCTGCTGTTATTCAACGCCCCAAGCCGCTGCCAACTGGTGTGCAGGCTGCTGACAGGCCAGTTGGTTTGCATGCCTACTTCGCTGCTGGCTAGCTGTTGGCCAGGATGCGCAGGCCGTCCTGCAGCGCACGTGTGTAGTCGTTGACTGCTGCAACGATCTCATCATCCTCTGCCACGCGCTCCTCCCGCTCAGCAGCAACAGCATTCTGCAAGGGAAGAGCAGCCGCAACACAGAGGTCAGTCATGTTGCCTTTACTGATGTTGTAAATGTCACAACGCAATCTCGTCCCTGGAGGATGCTTGAACACCAGATGCATCAGAAGCAGGCAAAGCAGGCGATCTGCACAGCATGTGATCCTGTGCATGCTGCATGGTGGCCCAGGCGCAAGCATACTGCACACACCTTAAGTGCAGCGATCTCGTCCAGCACAACTGCCTGGAACTTCTCATCGCTGATGTTCCTGTTGCCCAGCACCTCGTGGATCTCAGCGCGCAGCTGGTTGACGTCGCCGTCACTGCAGCAACAGCAGCAGCTGACAGAACATCAATGCTAATGCTGCTCAGCAACCACCTGGCCACCCAACCTCCACCTGTCATGCGCACCAAACGCTGCAATGCCGAAGCAATGAACGCATGATCCAGTCACCACAATCATTGCTGCGGGCTGCTGCTCACCGTGTGCTCTTCTCTGCTTCCAGCCTCTCCTGCAGACGCAGCAGGTCCTGCCCAACCTGGCGCACTGTCTTGGTCTCCATTTCAACACGCGCCACACGCTCTGCAAGGACACGGCGAATAACCACAGCACATTCAGGCAGAGATGGGGAAGATGCCTGTCAGCTAATGTATGGGCGGTCAGCTAGCACAGCGGCATGTACGAAGCAGGCTGTCCCCTCCAGCAGTGACAGGGCTGGTGGCAGAGCTGCGACCCTGTGAGCCATTGCCAAGCATAACACAATAAACGGCATGCCATTTGTAAGCATCACGGCTGCACCCGATGAGTCAGGCTCACCCTCGTCGATTGCGCCCACACACTCATTGACCTTGTTGACCAAGCTTGATGCCAGGTGCTCAATGTCTGCACGCCGCTGCTCACGCTCCTCCCTGCAGCCAAAACCAAGGCAGGGGTGCATCTGCTGAGTGGTGCATCAGCGGATGCATATCTCAATTGGCAGCTGGGTGCCAAGTGCGCCTTTGCATCTTATCCAAACAGCGCTTTTACATAAAATCCAAACAGCCGCAACAACTGCTATGCGTGAAAGGCTTGTCGGTCATATGTGTACATGTACAGCATAAGAGGCAGTGGCGATGCCCTGCTGAAGCACCACTACTCACTTGATGATTGCATGCAGGTCCTGCACTGTGCGTGCTAGGCCTTCCAGGCTGGTCTTGAAGGCACCAGACAGCTCTGCATAGCTGGCATTCAGCTTGTCCTGCAAGCACACAACCATCATCGGCAACAGCATCGGTGATGATCAATACACCAGCGCGGTACCTGCAGGAGGAGAGATACGTAGCCTGTTTGTACGCGCTGCAGGCAGTGCAGGTGCTTCCACATCTTTGAATATTGCTCACGAGCAGGCCCCACAGCAAGCAGCCCTCGTCAATTGGGTGCTTCACTACACTATACCGCAGACAAGTGGCCACAGCAGCAGATGCATCTGACTAGAATCCTGGAGCTCAGCGCACCTGCAGTGACTTAATTTCTGAGTCAAAGTGCGTCTGCAGCTGGCGGTCTGAGTCTGTCCTGCGCTTCACTTCCGCCTGCGGTGTGGCATGACAGGCACAGCTCAGCGAAATGCGGCTTGCAGGCATCACAGTGCTAGATTAAAGTGAGAAGAAGGCAACCAGTATGCACACAGGCGTAATCTCTGTCTGGTGTCACGGATGCCTTGTTGACCTTGCATCCATGGGTAGGCAATTGGGTTGACGCAGCAAATGCAATGCCTGCAGGACTGGTATGGCCTACCTCAAAGCTCTTCTCTAGCTTGGTGATGGACTCTGCCATGGACTGGTGGCGGCTTGACTCCTCAATTTTGCGTTGCTGTAGACGCATGGAGACAAAGTTGCTTGATCAGTCGTATCCCAAGAGCGGGGCAAGTACTGCAAGGCAGCAGGCTGTGTACATCTGCTGCTGCTAGTGCCACATGCTGCCAGCACCCCGCTGCTTGAACACATGCTAATGCTGCAACTGCAGGCATCCTGAAGCTCTGAATATGCATAAAACTGCGCCAAGACAGCCGCTGCTCCTCTTGGTCTGCTCAAGCACCTGCTTCTCCTGCTCCAGGTCTGTATAGAATGCCGAGAACCGCTCTGCAACATGCTCCAACTTAGCAGTTGGGCCTGCACCAACTTGTCAACGAACAAATGGATGCTGGGTCAGCTCAAGTTTAACGATCTCATGCAAAGGGGCTAATTATGTTGTCAGTGACACATGCATATGCAAGCAGGCCAGCAGATGCAGACAGCAAGCTACCCACCCATGACCTTGAAAGCCTGCTGTGAGCTGCCCCTGATGGGCGATGTGTATCTGTTTGGAGAATCTGTGAGCTTCCCTGGCATCAGGGGCGTCACTGTACAAAGCAGCACAGAAGAATAGCACTGCCCTGAGTGGCTGACTCTGAAGGCAGCAGCACTTCTGCCGGGCACCGCCGTGGCAGCGTACCGATTTTGTGCGGTGACGTAGGCATTGGTGTTGAGTAGTGCAGCATTTACTGCTGCTGAGCTGCTGTTTCTGGGTCTGTACAGTACTACTGACAGTGTACGAGGCCGCAAGAGAGCTTCGAGTTGAAACGCTTAGTTTCTTCTGTACTTGAAACAATAACAATGCGTCATCGCACATGCAGTAAAAGTCGAACAAAGTCAAACCTGCGGGACAGTCATGACAGGGTTTGACAGAAGTGAGAGCTAGCATGCTACAGGTTTGTAGGCAATCAAGTAAGCGAAGAAACAGCTTGTTTCATCAGCAGAAGCAGAGACACGTGTTCACCCCCAACTTCCGTCAGTTGAGTGACACAGTGCCCACCTGCCCCCTGGATCTCCCGACAGCGACGGCTAGCAGCGTTGGCCAGCACAAAAAGGACGCTATGCAGCTGGATCTTGCTTTTGTAAGGGCAGCCGCGGCATCTTACCCAAAGCCGGAGGCGTTTAGGCCTAGCTATGGAACAGCTGGCTTCAGGGCAGAAGCTTCACTGTTGCCTTCCACAGTGTTCCGCTGTGGCATGCTCATTGGGCTCAAGGCCAGGAGCTGTGGTCAGGTGTGATTGACAACAGCAGGTGCTGCCTCGTGTGTAGTTCATTGGCTAGTGCTAAGGCAGCAGCCACAGAGCAGCAGCAACAGCAGCAGTAGCGCAGGCATCATGTGCTGGGTTGTGCGTGGCTCGGTATGCAGCTATTCCAGATAAACTAGCTGTACATGTAAGCACCGTGCAAGCCTTAGGAACCTGCCGCCATTGCCCTGTGATACCATGTTGGATGGTTGTGACCCTGTTTCTGTGTAGCGTGCTGTGTAGTTCACACCAAGCCAGCATCCACACTGCAGTTCATCAGCAGCAAGAAGCTGCTGCCGCCATCCTTATCAGCTCATCAAAAGCCAGTGCCATTGCAGCAACAGCAGTGCATGCACATCCATGCAGTAGTCCAGAACCCTGTGTAACGCCCCCTTGCAGGCCTGTGGTGTGATGGTCACAGCATCACACAACCCTGAGCAAGATAACGGGCTCAAGCTTGTTGAGGCCTCAGGAGAGATGCTAGAGCCGGCTTGGGAGGCACATGCAACGCAGCTAGCACAAGCGCAAACAGAAGAGCAGCTGCTGCAAGCACTGGCAACACTTGCAGAGGCGCTGCAGCCTGCAGGTATGGCTAGTTGATTAGGCTGTAATGCGTGTCCTGCAAGCAGTGTGCCAGATGTCAGCAATGCGGTAATGCTGGGCATGCATAAACTGCATAGCAGCATGCAATGTCAGTACTAGCGTTAGTTGCAGTTCTTCTGTTGCCAAGGAGCATCGGTTCTTGCACACACAACAATGCGCCTGCAGGACTTGTTGTGGTGGTTGTCATCAAGACACACAACAATCGCATTAAACGACGGTTTCACATGCTGCGTGCAGAGACCGCAGGGTGTGTTATTATTGGGCGTGACACGCGCATGAGCGGAGCTGACCTGGCAGCTGCCTGCTCAGCAGGTGAGCTGGCAGTGGGACACAACGCTGGGACACGCCAATGGGACACAACATTGGGACACGACTATGGGACACACTAGTGGCAGCTCAGCCAGTGTCAGATAACAGTGCAGGGCAGCAGCGTGCAGCTGATTGGGCAGTGTGAGCTTGTGGAGAATTGACCTGCAGCTGACTTTTCAGCAGCAAACCATCAATGCAGCTTTGCAGTGGCAGCTGCAAGTGTGAGCTGGCAGTGTGAGTAGGAGACGTGGTTTGGCTGGCAGCTGCTGGCTCAGCAGGCCAGCGGCAGAAGGACTTCACCAGCAGTGCACCTGTGCAGTACGACCTAGCACCGCAAGGCAGCAGTGCGCCATCTGCTGTAGCCGCCTGCTACGCGCGTTCTTGCGCGTGGTGTGTCAGCATTGCGGCACGTGCATCTGCTAGTGCAATACGCTCATGAAGCACACACACCGCAGTGCAGTTAGGTGTGCAGTGGGGTCCAGCAGCAAAAGGCAGCAATGCACTACAGTATGCTCACGCCGCCCACACGCACCGGCTCGTCCTTGGCTTGCCTGCAGGCGTTGCAGCGGTTGGTGCCGAGGTGACAGACATCGGCGTTGTCACCACCCCTGAGCTGCACTTCACGGTGCAGACGTACAACCAGTACCATGCGGTTGAGGAGCAGGCGTACTTCACAAACTTGCTGGAGTCATTCAGGTGACCAGATCAGGCATACTCCACAATTGACCAGATCCAGCATACTTCACGAACTTGCTGGAGTCATTCAGGTGACTAGATCAGGCATACTCCACAATTGACCAGATCAGACATACTTCACAAACTTGCTGGAGTCATTCAGGTGACCAGATCAGGCACACTCCACAATTGACCAGATCCAGCATACTTCACAAACTTGCTGGAGTCATTCAGGTGACCAGATCAGGCATACTTCACAAACTTGACCAGATCAGGCATACTTCACAAACTTGCTGGAGTCATTCAGGTGACCAGGTCAGGAATAATACTTCACAACTGGACCAGATCCAGCATACTTCACAAATTTGCTGGAGTCATTTAGGTAACCAGATGCCAGCTGTCTGTACAAGCAATGCATTCGGATCCATGCCATGAGGTGCGGCTGCCCTGACGTGTGTGTGGGCTGAGAGAGAGGCTCTTGTTGTGTTGCTGCGGTCTATGCCATGCTACCAATTGCACCTGATTTAAACAGCAGCGCTTGCTCTGCGTTCCCCTTGACAGCAGCATCCCACACGACAAGCCTGTTATCTAGGAGTTACTGTAACACTTTCTGCATGTCAGCACTGTAACAAGTGGGGCAAGCATATTCTGCCAGACCACCTGCTTCAGCTGCTTCCCACTGGGTTTTGCACCTACCTGCAGGACATTGACTGCAGGCAGCCACACACCACAGCAGCCGCTGCATGTTGACTGCGCCAATGGTGTTGGCGCGCTGAAGCTGCAGCAGCTGGTGCCGCAGCTGCAGAAGCTGGGGTTGCAGCTGCAGCTGTACAATGCAGGGCAGGGCAGGCTCAACCATGAATGCGGGGCAGACTATGTGCAAAAGGAGCAGAGCTTCCCTGCCGGTGAGGGTCTTAACAGTGTTTGTTGGTTTCTGTTTCGTCAAGCGTGGGGGTTGTGCGCACACGTAGTGTTGGGCATGGTTTGATGCAGCAAAGGCAGCTGCAGAAGCTGGGGTTGCAGCTGCAGCTGTACAATGCAGGGCAGGGCAGGCTCAACCATGAATGCGGGGCGGTGCATGTGCAAAAAGAGCAGAGCTTCCCTGCCGGTGAGGCTGTAACAGTGCTTTGTTGTTGGCTGTTTTGGCAACTGTGCAAGTTGTGTGCACACATATGGCCGGATGTAGCAAAGGCAGAAGCTGGGGCTGCAGCTGCTGCTGTATACTGCAGGGCAGGGCAGGCTTAATTGTGAATGCGGGGCAGACTATGTGCAAAAGGAGCAGAGCTTCCCTGCCGGTGAGGCTGTAACAGTGTTTTGTTGTTGCTGTTTTGGCAACTGTGCGAGTTGTGCGCACACGTAGTGTTGAGCATGGCCAGATGCAGCAAAGTCAGTTGCCGAAGCTGTAGCTGCAGCTGTACAATGCAGGGCAAGGCAGGCTTGATTGTGAATGCGGGGCGGGCTATGTGCGGAGAGAGCAGAGCTCAGCTGAATCACATGTTGTGGGATAACTGTGCTGTCACATGCAAGAACAGGCTACCGACTGCGAGACAGTAGTCCATGGCAGCAACCGGCACAGCAGGATGCGCAGCTTGCAGCATCGCGGACATGGCAGGATGCATACTTTTGTGGTGGCACTGCTGTCTGTGCTGCTGTGCAGGCATGGCTGATGTGCCAGAAGCGGCGTGCTGTGCAAGCATAGACGGGGATGCTGACCGCGTGGTGTTCTTTACCAAGGGGTGAGCAAAGCTATGCTGCAGGTACATCAGCTGCTGTAAACCTACAAAACATATGCTTGCAGGGGGGCATTGGCAATACAGGAAAGGAAAGATATGGTGCACAGGATACGACATGAGCTCAGGTCGAAAGTTTAAGACATGCAGAGCATGTTTCCTGCTTGGCCTCTAGCAAAGTCCACAAGCCACACTGGCTAATGATGAGCCAGATCGTCATGTGCCTCAGCTAATACCTATGCATCAGTGTTAGTGGCTGCTTCACGGGCTTTGCTACAACAGTGTTGGTGCCACATGTCAGTTCAAGTGGTGTCTGACTAGCTGCTGTGTACCTGTCGCAGCAGCTGCCACGTATTGCAACATCAAGATGACGTTGTTCTGTTGCTGCCGCCGCCGCTCCCCCCAGGCAGGGGATGAGTTTCCTATTCTGCTAAGTGTCGGCGATTTCAGCACTAGCTGCTGTGCACCAGCTGTTGCTGCCGCCAAGTGATGAAACACCATACCAACTTGCTGCTCCTATCACTGCTGCTGCTGCCGCTCCTTGCAGGCCGAACGGAAGCTTTGTGCTGCTAGATGGTGACAAAATTGCAGCGCTAGCTGCCATGTACCTGCGGCAGCTGCTGTCACATGCACCGCCAGGCACAGCAGACAGCATCAGCACAGGCGTGGTGCAGACTGCGTATGCGAACGGAGCGTCGACGCGGTTCATTACGGAGCAGCTGGGCTTGCAAGTGCGCTGCACAAAGACGGGTGCGTGCTTATTGATGAGGCGATATACGATGAGCCGCCCAGTGATCGATGAACAGTGCACTCATACATGTGTTGCAGGCAAAGCCTGCGCGTCTCTGCAGGCATGCAACGTCTACACAACACAACCACAGTACCATGTCCAGACACTTGACATGGCTACATATGCTCTGCAATGCATCCGCACTGCTGCTGCTGCTACTGCTGCTGCTGCTGCAGGTGTGAAGTACCTGCACCACGAAGCCAAGGCGTTTGACGTGGGCATCTACTTTGAGTCCAACGGCCATGGCACGGTGCTCTTGAAGCCCTCGCTGCTGCAGCGTCTGCAGGACATGGACGAAAACGTGAGTAACCACAACTTGCACTGTAAGTAGGCATGCCATCTTACTGCCATCAACTTGATTGCAGGCTGCACAATGTTGGTCACTGGCGCATAGGTGAAGCACACTGTAGCAGACAGAATTGGTTCCAGTACGCTGCCGCTGCTTCTGCAAAGCAGGGTGGCCTGCGTGAGGTATCTACGGTTCACACCATGGACATCTACAGCTGTCATTTGAGCCTTGGCTGAGGGCGGCCACTGCTGCTGTTGCTGCTGCTGCATGATCCGGCCACCGCCTCCTTGTCCTGTTATGATCGTGCGGTGCAGATGGCGGTCATGGCTGATTACGGCGTCACTTGGACAAGGACTTAACGCTACTGCTGCTTTGCTGCTGCTGCTGTTGCTGCTGCGTGATTCCTGCGGCTGCATCTTTTCTTCCTCCTATCATGCTCGTGGGGTGCAGATGTCGGTGATGCAGCTGCCGGCAGTCAGCCGCCTCATGAACCCGACCCCTGCAAAGGTGGCTGCTGCTGCCTCTGCATGCAACGCTGACGCTGTTGTGACCCACTGTACTGCGCCGCTGGTTGCGTGCAGATGTCTGTCATGCAGCTGCTGGCAGTCAGCCGCCTCATGAACCAGGCAGTTGGTGACGCCATTTCAGGGCTGCTGCTGTGCGACGCTGTGCTGCGCAGCGGCACTAGCCTGGCTGACTGGCAGGCTCTGTACACAGACCTGCCTAGCAGGCAGTTGAAGCTGGTGGTGGCGGACAGGACCGTTATAACGACGACAGATGCAGAGCGGCGCTGCGTATCGCCGGCAGGTGAGCTTTGCTGGTCTTGCAGGCTCTGTACACAGACCTGCCTAGCAGGCAGTTGAAGCTGGTGGTGACAGACAGGACCGTTATAACGACGACAGATGCGGAGCAACGCTGTGTTGCGCCGGCAGGTAAGCACAACTGCCGTTGGGGTTCTGTGTGATTTGCCAGGTGTATGTCATGCAAAGGCAATCATTGCCACTGAGTGCAGCTTGTGCGTTTTGCATCTCCTGGTGTGTTGTTTTGCGGTTGGCTCTGTACACAGACCTGCCTAGCAGGCAGTTGAAGCTGGTGGTGGCGGACAGGACCGTAATAACCACGACGGATGCGGAGCGGCGCTGTGTAACGCCGGCAGGTGAGAATCGCTGGTATTGCAGGCGCTGTGCACGGATCTTGTATAGTCACCACAGACACAGCCGGTTGTAGAAATTTTGACCGTTGCAACAACAGATGCTGAGCGGCGCTGTGGTAAACCGGCAGGTGAGCTTTGCTGGGATTGCAGGCACTGTGCACGGATGTTCAGCTGACAAGTGAAGCGGGCGGTAGCAATCACGATGATGTTACAACAACAGATGCCAAGTGACACTTTTCAAAAGCATCGAACGCCAGCAGGTCAGCATTACCACATGTATAGTCGATTAGGGTGCCGTCATCATCAAGTTACCATTCAAGCCATATGATGCCGCACCATGTGCTGTATGATTTTGATTGCTGCTGGTAGTACATACCTGCTGTCTGGCTGAGTGGTTTGTCGCGTGCATGACTCATCTCTAGGGCCTGTTGTCCGCGCCTTGCAGGCCTGCAGGACGCTATCGATGCTGCTGTGGCCAAATACGACTCTGGGAGGGCCTTTGCACGGCCTTCAGGCACCGAAGATGCAGTGCGCGTGTATGCAGAGGCAGCCACGCAAGATGCAGCAGACACACTAGCGCGGGAGGTTGCAGGCATTGTCTTTGATCGCTGCGGTGGCATAGGCAGCAGGCCTTGATTCGTCTTCAGGGTTTGAAGGCTCTGTGATGTTTGAGTGCTGTTTGAGAGCGGCTATTGACGGGCAAACGACTGAAGTGCACCAGGAGTTGCAGTTGCTAAATGCATAATATTCTTGATGGCATAGCCTACCCTGCATGATGCATGTCACCAGCAGCAGCGGCATTTTCACCAAGGGTGATCAGTGCAGCTTGCATGCAGCAGCTGCAGTTGCTGCTAGCATGCAGGGGGTTGTGGGCCTTTTTGGTTTGTAGCCAGGTGGTGGACGTTGCTAATCATTAGCCTGAGGCTCATTGCAGTGCTGTTTCTGCAGCCTTGCCGCGTTCAGGCTGCAGTCTTGCCGCATCCATAATCAACGCATCCTGCAGGCATGATCATCTTGATGGCACGGTGGCAGCTGCCAGTCATTCAATGCGTCATTCAACGCGTCACACACAGCAGCGCCAGTGCCGCAGGCTGGCAGCAGCTTCCCGGCGTTTGGGAGAGCTTCATGCCGCATGCGTGGCACGCAGTTGAGTGCGTTTGCAAGATCATAAGGCAGCGGTGGTGATCATCAGAGCGCAGATCTGCACCTTCTAGAAGGGGGTGGGGGTGGGGGCAGAGCGTGCGGCCGCAGGCGCAGCACTGTGTTGATGATCTGCAACGTCGTTGCAGGCTGGGTGACGTCACGTCCGGCGGTTTGTGTTTCAAACTTTGAACCAGTGGCGCATCAACAGATGCTGTGAATCCGATCTGAGTGGCACTTGTTTGGCAGTGTGGGCCTCACTTGATGCCATCAACTGAGTCAGTCTGCAGTACTAGTAGTGTGAAGTGAACGTTTGGTGTGGGGGTTCAACTCCTCCGCTGTTTTTGGTCCGGGTGCTGGGCACCTCCTGGAATAAGGGCGCTGGGCGTGTCATATTGGTGCGGCGGTGCCGCGGGCCTCCGACAATCAGGTTCGCTTGATTGCAGTGAATGGCCAGCCAATAGATTCCGCCCCCCTTGTAACCAACAAAAAAAGTGAACGTTTTTAGGCGGATCCTGGACTCCAGGTAAAAGCAAACATCACACCTTCATGCAATGCTTGACCAGGAACGGCCCGCTCAATCTCTCCAGTTCTCCAAGTACTGGCCAGCTGGCGTTGCAGCCAGCCAGGCATAGTATGAGCAACCCACTTGACGCCTTCAGTTGACCAGGAGCGGCAAGCTTTTGCAACGTCTCAAGAAAGGGCCAAGGGCAAAGACCAACTTGGCCCGGCTGAGGCTCGGAGCTGAGAGCAATGGTTGCTAACCACGTGGGGGCAAGTATTGATGTTGGCAATTACCTCGAGTCAAAGGCGTCCTATTACAGCAGCCACTTGCCAACATTGAATGTTAGGCACCGGCCATGGATGCCCTAGGCATGCCTCACAAATTGGTGGTTGTGCTGCGAGGGCAAATGCACGCTAGGGCAAACGTTCACTTCGCAAATATGCCCTGCAGATGCCTTGGTGCCCTGCAGATGCCTTGATGCCCTGCAGATGCCTTGATGCCCAACGTCCAGCTATATAGCTCTTAATACGTTCACTTCACAGCCTCAGCTGCAGCACCCAGCCGACTGACAAAATACAAAAATGCCGCCAGTACTGCTGCCGCTGCAGCAGCTGGCGGAGCATGATGCCACAGCGCGTCGCGCAGTTGTCGTCATATCCATGGAATCCATGGTATCGTAACATGCACTCGTATACGTATACGAAATCAGTAAGCTGCAGCGTCCCATATGTGCCAAAGGCACGATCACGCTACAGTCTAGTCAGTGCTGTGTGCGGTGCAGCAACAAGCAATCCCAACAGCAGCTCCTCTACTCCTGATGAACAGGGGTAGCATATCGAGCAGCCACAGCCAAGCATACAAGCAGATTGTTGGAAGTGCATCTATCCTAGCCCTGCTGCAACATCCTGCAACTGCACACACGCGATAACACACAAGACAGTAATGCCAGTGACGTCACCAGCAGCATGGAAATGCGACGCTCAACAAACTGTGTGCACAGCGTCACATCAGTACCAGTCCCCGCACCAAAACCTTGGACGCTGCAGACTACATGCAAACGCAAAGCGCAGGAGCACCTGCACGTGTACAACAAAGCGCACAATGTGACAGGCAGACATATAACCAACAGCAGCTGACGCCGCTTGCTGCTGCAGCCGAGCAACGAAATAGAATACAAAGGCTTGAAGGCACCCATACATGTGCTGCAACAGCTGATGTGTGCACTGTACAGCATAGCAATAGATGGAAGACACCTGGGTGCTGTAATGCCAGGTGAGCTGCAGGGCTGCCGCAGCCTTTGCTGCAGCCAAGCATGGCTCAGATACGCAACCTACAACGCCCACTAACACCATCACACGCGCAAACAATCCCCACGTTTCTTCAAACCAAAGTACACAATACGCATTAGAACGCGGGCGCCGGAAAAGGCGCACACATCGATAACGCAAGCACAGCTGCTGTGCCGGCAGCAGCGTCAATGCCAGCAGTTACAGCAGCGGCAACAATGCCAGCAGCAGCTGAAGGGGAAAACAGGTCCACATCCTGTATCCAACCTAGCTGCTGCCTATGCCGCCGCAAACTAACGCCAAACTTGCCTCAAGCAGCATTGGCTAACAAGCCAAAAGCACAGCAGCAGCATCTGAATCATGCTGCTGCACAAAACGTTACAACGCACCATGCAGGGTCAAGTCAACAGCCACATATACACTGCATTACAACGTCACTATGTAATGCCCTCAACCGCTAGCACAGCAGCCAGCAGGTGTGGGGAAAACCGCCTGTTCATGGCCTTACATACATGCATGGCTGCCACACCAGCAGTTGTCAGACCCCCCCTCTGTTCGCTCTCGTAACACGTCAGATGCACACACATACACTCGAAATGCACATCCACTGGTGCACTGCAGCAGCACATGAGATCTGCAAGTCACAAGGCAGCCGCACTGGACCAAGCAACAGTCAGGCCGCTGCTACTGCAACTGCTGCTTGTACAGCCTGCACTGCTGGCCCATGCACAGCCTCAGATGTCCATCTCGTTGGCCATGCCGTAGTCAGGCTCGCCCTCATCATCTGAGTTGTACGCGTACTTGCTGTCCTCCTCGTCATCCTGCAGCAGCAGCAGCAGCACATCCCCAAGTTAATGGCAGATTGGTGGCAAATGTGTGTCTATCCCCTGCTCCCTGCTTCCTGTTTTGAATCAACAACAGCATGGTCAACAACATGTATTGCAACACACACCTCCTCCAGTGCCTAGCACGTCACCTAGTCAACCTGCCTGCCTGAAAGGCACGCACAAGCGCTGTGCTGACCAGCAACATGCCTTGCAACGCACCTTGTCTTCATCTGCTGCTGCCTTGCTGACCGCCTTGACGGCCAGGTACAGGATGCGCTTCATCTTCTTGTTGTAGAAGAAAAAGTTGAACGCCCACACAGTCGCCTTCTCGCCTGCAGCAGCAGCAGGGTGAGAGCAGCACGTGCGAGTAACGCAATTGCAGGCATGGTGCAAGCTGGTGTTACTGCTGCTCCTTGCGAGACGTGCTGCATGGTGTTACAGCATGAACCGGTGAAGCTGCTGTTGCTGCTGCTGCTGTTGCTGCTGCTGCTCCTTGCGAGACGTGCTGGATGGTGCTAGCATATGATGGTGAGGGGGATGGGTGGCATGTCATCACAGGACATGCTCTGTTGGTGAGTGCGGCCTCAGCAAATGAATGCAGCATTCGCCAGCCACTGCAACACAACTGCAAGCCCCTGAGACTGACGCATACAAAGCAATATTGTTACATGTTATGTAACAGAATGATGACGCACCAAAGGGGTCTGTCTCCCCGTCTGACTTGTAGCTGTACACGTCACAGTCATTCATGTCAATCGCCTGGCAGCAGCAGCAGCACGCATGCACAGACAGCGCAGCATGAAACAGCAGTTGGACTAGGCAACACTCCAAAATGGCAAGCAGCAGGGATAGCGATGGTGGGTGTAGTTGCAGTGCAAGCTGATATATGCTTGAAGGCTGCTCTGTACTGCAACATGCACAGGTGGCATAGCTCTTGTGTGAACAACAGCCACAAGGGCATGCCTTTGCCAAAGACTTGAGTTGGCTTGTTGTTGCCATCGGTGCTGCTGCCACGGCAAGCGCTACTGCTCTGTGCTGATCTACAGCACCTGCTGCTGTGAAGTCTCCGCTGCTGCTGCTGCTGCTTGTGCTTGTGCTGCATCATGCTGCTGCTCTGCAGCACCTGCTGCTGTGACTTCGGATTGCTGCTGCTACTGCTGCTGGTGCTGCACCGTTGCTGCTACAGCCACGTGCGCCGCCAGGCATCCCTGCTGCTACTGGCGCATAGTAACTGCTGCTGCTGCTTCACACCAGCACAATCACCTCGTCAATTGCTGACCACAGTGTGTCAAGGAATGGTGCCTCTCCAAAACCTGGCGTGTTCTCCCACACCTGCGGTAAGAGCAGCAGCAGTGCGCCAGTGTTGCATGAAAGCAAAGTAAAACATCACCCACGGCACATGTTGTGTGGCATGCTGCTTGGTCTCTCACCCAGGCTGCTGCACCTTCCAGCAAGGCAGCACTCCCCTGACGCTGCACAACTACAATGGCTCTCTCAGCTTATCACTTAACACATCGACAACGAGAGTGAGACCAGATGTGCTGCACACGTTGTCGCTGCTGTGCACTGGCAATCACAGCTGATCACTTATCACTCATGACACAACATGCGAGAAATCAAACCTCATGCGCTGCAGGATGTTCACACAGCATAACACAGCATCGATGCTGCGCACCTTGGACACCTCAAGCAGGTGTGTATCTATTAGCTCCTCTGCTCGCGCCAGCCCCCCCTCTTTCCTGAAGTGGTGCGCTCGCAGCTGGCTGAAGTCATAGTCTGGGTAGATGTGGTTCAGCGTGAGGATTAGGTAGATCAGCGTCTTGCGGCTGCTTGCAGAAAAGTCAAACAAAAGTCAAACAAGCGGCACAGACGCAGGGGGACAGCATATGGTGGGTGATGGGGCATGCAGATGGAGCAGCGCGTGGTGAGCTATGAACTAGACGGTTGCAGAGCACAATACAGCGTGGTGTTTCCGCAAAAGGCAGCAGCTGAGCAACGTGCTTGCACTTCTGCTGTCGGTAGGTGCATGACTCGTGCTGGCGAGGTGTGCGTGCACGCTGATGCTGTGCTGCTGCTGCAAACAGCAATGCTGGACGAGGAGTGCAGGTGCCTAGACTGTCTGCCGGTCATGCAGTAATTGTGGCAGGCTGAGGCTTTACCAACCAGTTACTTGCCTGGAAGCATCTGTTAGCGGCCCAACTGGCGACCGTGACAACTCCAATGGTGAGCTGCCTGCGCTGCTTCCAACTTGCTGCACCTCCTGGTCTAAACTCCGCGAGAGCTTCTTGTCTAGGCCTGCTAGCTTGCCTGCAGGCACGACAAAGTTTTAAATGCCGATGGTGTTATGCTTCTTTGAGCCTGCATGGCCCCGGACACTTTGCAGATGACCAACCAAGCAGGGTAGGGCTGGCTCAGCAGTGCTGTCCCTCTTACATGAATATGCCTCCAGGTCCCCGTAAACGACGTACTCCCCGACATCCACATGGTCAAGGAAGGAGTTTATTCTGCGCAAAGAGGTGACAGACGCTAAGTAGGGCTGTGTGTGTCGACGAGAGCAGAGGTCACGGGCATCGCTGCAAGCTGACGCACCTAGCCAGCGGGCTCAAGTCTAAGAACTTCATGGCGATCAGTTTATATGATAGCTGTCCACTGGGGAGATGCTGCTGGGCAGCACAAGAAGCATCAAGCACCGCGACAGAAGGATGCTCGCCAACAATGCCCGACCAATTGAGCGACTTTCAACTCAAATATTGCTTTGAAAAGCACAGAGGGCACAAAAAGCAGGTGCGAAGACACGAAATGATGATGTTGTTGCCGATGCACAAGCCACGAAGACACAAGTGGTAAGATCAGACGGTCAATGGATATCACAAAATCGTCTGCGTGACGAGGGAGACACCATGCGCTACACTACACGTCTGGCCAAACAACACGACGAAGACCTGCACCACTGCTTTCGATTTGAGGTGCGAAAAGCTTGCTCACGCTGTAAAGGGCCAAAAACATGAATATCGTCGGCAACCTCTACAGCTACAGCTCGAATGCGCCAGCAGCTGGCGCGCCAGACAGGTGCTGGGCAAGGATACGAATGCCAGGCACAGACAGCATCCTGAGCAAAAAGACGCTGGCACCTGGCGCGTAGCCAAACAGAAATAGGCCATTTACACAGGAGCTGCAGCTGCTGCCTCTGCCGCTGCCAGAGCTGGTGCTGCTGCAACAGGCAGTTTCAAGGCGCACACAGACGTCCTGCAGGGCATGAAAACCAGACGTGGCAGACTAACATACGTGCTGACGCTTTTCAAAATGTCGCCTGGAAACATAGTGGGGGCAGCTACGCACCATCTAGGCAGCATCTGCCAAAACTACACCGCCCAAGGTTTTGCGCATGTGATCATGAAGCAACTTGAACAGATGCAACTGAGTGTGCCATACCAGCTTATAGAATATCCCAGTTATAACTACACCAACAGCTCCCCAGTGCGCCATTCATAGCTGCTACTGCCGTGAACCCTGTGTCAGCTCAGCTCACCTGTAACGCCCAGTAGACACGCTGCCATCATCCTGCAGTGCAATAGCGCAAGCATAAATTCAACTCCTTGCATGATAGGACCTGACATGCAGACTGCTGTGAAACACGTAGATATCCCTTTCTGCCAACAATAACTCAGTGTGCCACATCAGCGTGTGCTGCATCCGAAGCTGCGACAGACAGTGCCCAGGTGGCACCGGATGATGTCCTGTTGATGTTCCTAAAGCCCCTGTGACATTGCACAACCATAGGCCAACAACATTTCATCGTGCTCACCGTGGCTGTCGAGAGGCGTGTGCTATACGCCACGTAGACCAGGGTGTCCCGGGATGGGTCATACAGCCGGCGCACTCGCAGCGTCTGCACACAAACAAGAGTTAGCAGCAGTAGCACCGAGCAGGCACATCAAACGCTTGCAAGCACGACCTGCTTGCCATGAGTGCCAGACATATCGTTCCCTGTGCTGGAGCGGTCAGGGCATGCAAAGACGACCAGCACTGCTGAGCTGCGCATGCGGTGCCTGCAATGCCGCTGGCGGCATGTGCTGCACAGCAGCTGGCACGCCAGTTCAAGCATGCTAGCTCTGTCAGACGCAGGGCTGCTAAGGATCCCTGCCGTACATGTGTTCAGGCATTGTAAGCCCTGCAAACCGTGTTTTGAATATACATGTTGTTACAAAATGCATTTCGTGCGACTGCCAGCTCACCTTGTCCTTGAAGATGGAGAGGCCCTTCTTTTCGGAGAATACCTCCTTGCCCTCTGGGCCCCCAAGGCTGCAGAATGTTACATCAATAACATAACACAGCAAGTGACAACATGAGCTGACGGCAGGTAGTTGCGTGTGCGACAGGCTTGGACTCTTGGGCTGCAACTCTAGCGTGCAAAGTGGTTGGAAGGCCCTTCCACATCGGATGTGCTCCGAATATGAGGCACCAAGCGCAAAGCCATGTGAGGTGACTTGCTGATTCACATGGGGCACTGTACACACATACGTGTGACATGCACACAAGCACAGGGTATGCAACTGCCGCACAGTCAATTGCGTCCTACCGAAGCAGCATGCAACTGCAGACTCCAGCCTAAGCATGGTTGTCTGCATTGATTGTCAGCATACTCTTGCAGGGCTGGGATGGACGCATCTGGGCTGATCAGAATGTACCGCCAAATACTGACTCAGCGCGAGCACGCAGATGCAGCTGCAGTCTGTTGTGAGCTGAGCTGCACCTCAAACATAGCAGGATTTGGCAGATTTACCTTGCGGGATTGGGCATGGAAGCATCTGGGCTAATGGAGCAGGTCAGGGATGCCTGCACAACACATAACACAGCAAGCACCAGCAGCAGGCCATAACTCTGGCAATATTTGTGCCATATCTGAGTTCTGACTGGTGTACACAATCCGTGCTGGGACTGGTCAGCCATGGGCGCTGGCGCATGCTGACAAGATTGACAACGTGCTAGAGCAAAGTTCCTTCGTGAGTGTGCAAGCATATGCTTGTGCTCAAGAAGTGCCTGCAATGACTGCATGTTGATGCTTGTGGGCAAGTGCGCGCCAAATACATGCTGGGGTGCGGCAGACTTGCAACTGTAAACACCACTGCAGCATTTTCTCAGGCGGCGCTTACCTGAGATGGCTCTGCAAAGAAGTCCTGCAGCAGCAGCAGCAGCAGCAGCAGCAGCAGCGGAAGCAGCCATTGTCAGCATTGAAGCAACCATCTTGTGATTCTAATGCAACGCAGTATCCTAGCTGCTTGTGGTAGTGATGCTTGCGTGTTGCTGTTGCTGATGGATTAGCTGGCAGTCAAATGCTGCGCGTCCAGTAGTGTGCAGCAAGAAGGGGGGGGGGAGGCAAGAACTGTCACCCGTGTGCACAAACGCTGCTGCGTCTTGCTGAGCTTCTTGCATCAATGGGTGCCTGCAACAAACTCGACTCCACAGTGCCACCACCAGCACACAGAAGCTGCACAGCCGCCTGCTGCTGCTGCTTCAGCTGCTGGTGGTGGGTGGTGGTGGTGCAGCGCCTAACATATAGCCCTGATGCAGCTCCGCACCTTCTGAAGCTTGTCCACTAGTGAGCGCTTGAAGTCACTAAAGTAAATCGTCACTCCAGGCACTGCACGCACAAGACAGAAACAGCACAGCAGACGCAACACAGGCACAATATATGTATTATAGCACACTTACACATACGATGTATACAGCATCAGCTGGAAGTTCCACACAGGCAGCCAAACAGGTCGGATGCACAGATGATGCGACAGCAGCCCACTGTACAGCTGCTTACATCACAAGCGCCCCCCCCCCACACACTGTCAAGTACGCAGCACACAAATTTTGTGTACAATGGCACTTGATACTGGGACACTGAATCACAAATCAAACCAGACTGTTTGTACAGTGTATGGTTGCTGTCACAGGGCCTGTCTGCACCCACCTTCAGGGTCCAGTGCGTTGGCCTCCACTGTGTCATTGCAACGGAAGCCACTGGCCTGAAGCTCCATACACTTTCACCATTGATCAAGTTACATTAACATAAAACTCAACCCAAATCGTTCGTAACCTGCTTGGCCGCACCTTCAGGGTCGTCCAGTGCGTTGACCTCCACTGTGTCTTTGAACAGGAAGCCGCTGGCCTGGAACTTCTTTTAGTGGCACCATTGCTGAAGATAAATGACAAGTTACAAATCAACCCAGATTGTTTGTAGCCTGTTTGCCCCCCACCTTCTGGGTCGTCCACTGTGTCTTTGAACAGGAAACCACTGGCTTGAAACTGCATATAATGGCACCATTATTACTGGGACACTGAGTAAGACATTAACCCAGATTGTTCATAATGTAACTGCCCACCTTCGGGGTCGTCCAGTGCGTTGACCTCCACTGTGTCTTTGAACAGGAAGCCGCTGGCCTGAAACTCGCCAACCTTGTCACGCCCAGCCCACGCAGCTCCTGCAAGCAGAATTTGCATTTATTTGAACACACTACTAGCAGTAACGACATGCATATTATTATCAGGGGTAGCAGCGGGTTCCTTCCATATGCATATTGGGTTGAAGAGTGCAGACATACACATGCATGCAGATCGCTTGTGTGGCGGGGTGTCCGCTGGTCTGCATTGCACCGCCTCCCAGCATCACACTGTATGCTGTTGCTACAGCAGGTTGCTGCTTGAGGGAGACTTGAATGAGTACACTATGCACGCAGCACAGCTGCATTTGTCAAGAATTGCTGCGGGTGCCAAACAACGTACACCAGCGCGCTGCACCTGGACTGAGCAGGAGAGCAGCGGTTACCGTTGCACACAAAGCGGCATCAGCAAGTGCTGGGCCATGTTTCTTCTGCGCCTGGCATGCTACTGCTGCTGTTGGTGCTGAGAAGGGCCTGAAAGGAGCTCTGGCAGCTGTTGTGCTTGCTGTCCTGCAGGTGCTCTTAGTGGCCAGCATGGTGAAATGGCGCAAGACAGGGTCGCGATAAGCACTTGAGCAACACAGGAAGCCGCGGCGTTGCAGAGGTTGGCGATCCTGGCGAGCGCGCAGAAGAAGCCCAGAGGGACAGCACAGGGGTTACATGGGCAGGGTTCTGCGGAGATGCTACCCCAGCGCTGCGTTAACCGGTCCAGCATTGGTCAGTTGCAGTACGTTCGCAGGTGAATTTATGCTTACGGCTATGCAAGGGGCTGGATCCTGCTACACGCACAACCCTTCTACTGCTCAACGCCAGCCTTGTCAAGAACTCTGACCTTGTTTAAGTGTTTCAAACGTACTATAATGGTTGTCAGCAACACATACTGAGCTGGCTGTCCCTGCTTTCACTGGCCTTGTTTCTCACTGGCTCACTCACTCGGCAAGTGTCCTCGCCTGCAAGCACCAGCACAGGCGTTGGGCCGCTGAAGTCGTGAGATCTTAGCATAGTGAGGTCACGGCGCAACCAACGTAGGTGAGCCTTTGACCTACCTGCGACCCAAGCACCAAACAGCCTGACCTGGCAGAGTTGCTTTGTGAGGTGCCTGCGTGCGTGCGGCTGTTCCAGTACAAGCAGGATCCATGGTGCATGTCGAGCACGTGCCGCAGAAGCTGGGCCCAATCAGCAACGTGCTGCTGCCAGGCCTTCCCTTCAGCTCACACCAGCTACCCTTCGACCGTGAAAACGTCCCACAAACAACGTTCGACGAGCAACATACGCATATATTCTCGTCTGCAGGGTACTAAGGGCAAAGGAGAACGCAGCAACGCCAGGCCCTTAGGCAGCAACACCAGCATCAGCAGAGCTAGCAGGAGCAGCACACACCACCCAACGTGCACTGCTGCCTCAGCAGCGCAGCAGAAGCAGCCAAAAAGGATGAATAACACGTCAACAGCAAGCAGTGACCCGTACATGAGCATCAACTCGGGCGCAACGTTCCCCAAGATAACCTCTGATGCTCAGGATGGCTCAGCGCACGGTAAGTGCGACGCAGCAGGCCTCACAGCTTGCAGGAACACACCTCTGTAAACATTCAGCATCGTTATTACCACCATATGACAAGAGAAGCGCTTGCATATGACTCCCTCCTGCCCCACTATAGCGTGCACCAGTGCATTTCCGTCAGCAAGCAAACGCAATATTGCAGCACACATGCAGCTGTGCACCCAGCCGACTGTGCCCGCTGGTGTCAGGTCTGCATCTGCACTCTCTCTTTTTTTTCCTTGCAGGACACACCTCCCTGCAGCAGCCCCAGCAGGACGCTAACAACACAGGCTACCCACAGCCTATGTACCACTACAGCATCCAGCAGCAGCAGCAGCAAGGCAGCGTGCCGGTGTCAGTGCACGCACCCTACAGCTCCAGCACCCCTAGCAGTTACAGCGGTTATAACAGCGGCTACAGCAGCATGCAACCGCCGGCTAGTGGATGGAGCAGCAGCGCTGGCACGGGCCAGATGCAGAGCAGCAGCGGCGGCAGTGGGCAGGCGACAATGGCGTACACGTCAGGCAGCATTCCGCTCCCTCATGCACCAGCAGGTGAGGCTGAACTGATTGCAGTCGGTACATTCACGGTACATTCATACGGTATATTCACTATTACTGGGCTTTTGTGTGGCTTTGAATGGAGTCAAATGATGTGAAAGAAAGAATACCAACAAGAATGTCCTGCAGCTGTTCTCTCCTGCAGCCAGCCACTTGCAAACGCGGCTGCCACCACCCAGCATATCAACCTGCTGTCACTGCTCTCCTTGCCCTCAATGCAATGCAGATTGTTCCACCATGCTGTTGTGTCTGTGTGCATGATTGTTGTTCAACCAACTCACTCTCCCACCCCGCTGCTCGCAGGCTCCTACAGCAGCAGCATGAACAACAGCAGCACACCAGGGCACAACTACCCAGGAGGTGGCCTATCCTCCTCTTCAGGAGTCAACCTGCCGCTACCGCAGCTCAGCGTTAGCAGCGGCATGCCATCAGTGCCCCCAGGGGCAATACCAGTCTCATACCCCTACCCTGCAGTAGGAGGCCTGGCAATGCACCCCACCCACCAAGCGCCGCCGTCAGCCCCCGGGGTTTTAGGCGCCAGTGTCATTCAGGGCGGTTTAGGGCCCTACGGGCAAAACAGCGTGGCGGCAGGCCCGCAGGCAGCCGACATGGCAGCTCGCGCGTTAGCTGGTGTGCAGAATAACAACACGAGTGCTGTGCCGTCGAGCGGTTTAACAGTGCAGGGTTTGGCGCCGGGTGTGACGCGGCCGCAGTTGGGGGATGATTTGTACTGCAGCTGCCCGATGGTTTGTGTGGTTGGGACGAACTATGGCGCGCCGCACGCTGTGCCGCTCAACATCATGAACCTGCAGTTTGAGGTGCAGTGCCACATCAGCCAGGCGTTTGTGCAGATGCAGCTGGTGTGCCACTACCCCATGGTGAGTGTTATAACACTGTTTGTAAGCGCTGTGACATTGTGTTATTGGGTTTGTGGTTGTGCAAGGAGATGCCCTGCAAGTGCATTTCCGAACTGCAATGATGCGCCGCTGGTGTTCATCCGGCCCAGAAGCACAGACACCACCATCACTGGTCATGAGTTATGCTCGCACCATGTTCTCAACCATATTTGTTTGTGCTGCTGCAGAACTGGAACAATGCGCCGCTAATGTATAAGCTGCCCAAGAGCACCGACACGACCATCACTGGTCATGAATTATGCTTGTTTTCCTTTACCGTCTGTCGTTCTCATAGAGACCACGCTTGTTTGTGCTGCCGCAGAACTGGAACGATGCGCCGCTGGTGTTATTCCTGCCCAAGAGCACAGACACGACCATCACTAATAATGTGTTATGCTTGGTTTCCTATATACTCTGGCGTTGTTTCGAAACCATGTTTGTCTGTGCTGCTGCAGAACTGGAACGATGCGCCGCTGGTGTTCTTCCTGCCCAAGAGCACCGACACGACCATCACGGAGCTATGCATAGAGAACATGGTGCGCCCCAGCGTGTTTGCAACAGCAGTCGTGCCGCTGGAGGACATGAAGAAGTACAGCGGCGGCAAGGGAGGCCAAGGTATGTTATATAACACGTTACATGTGGTTTGTAATATATTGCGTCACGACCATCACGGAGCTATGCATAGAGAACATGGTGCGCCCCAGCGTGTTTGCAACAGCAGTGGTGCCGCTGGAGGACATGAAGAAGTACAGCGGCGGCAAGGGAGGCCAAGGTATGTTATATAACATGTTACATGTAATTTGTAACACATCGCGTCATTAACACCACATAGCTGTGTATAGAGGACATGGTGCGCCCCAGCGTGTTCGCCACAGCAGTGGTGCCGCTGGAGGACATGAAGAAGTACAGCGGTGGCAAGGGCGGCACAGGTATGTTATTTAACATGTTATATTGGCTTGTAACATGTCACTCCGGCAACTTGGGCAGCAGTGTGCTGCCATTGACCCTCTGGGCAACCTGGACACATGCATGTATTCTTGCAGCTGCAATCAAGTGTTGTTGCTGCCAGAAGTCATCTTCTCCGTCCTGCCTGCTCACTTCTGTCATGTTATGTTGTGCCTTGCAGCGCTGCCAACAGCAGGTGGTGATCCAGAAGACATGACGGGCACAGACCCCGAGATGTTCATGCTGCCGCTGCCTCCTGGGCTCCCGGGGGACCAGTACCGCGTGAAGCTGAGCTACTTCCACCCCATGATATTTGACGTGATGCAGGGCAAGTACGTGCTGCGCCTGCCCACTACTGTGCCTGCGGTAAGTGGTTTTGGTTTGGTGGTAGCATACAGAGGTTACTAGTGAATCAGTTTGTGCACGTGATGCAGGGCAAGTACGTGCTGCTCTTGGGCCACCACCGTGCTTGCGGTGAGTCCACAACTTGTGTTGTCTACAGCGTAATCGGCAGGTCGTAGTTGGTATGTCTGGGCGTTGTCTCTGTGACAAGGCTAAGCGTGCTGCAGGGCAAGTATGTGCAGCGTCTGCCCACCACTGTGCCTGCTGTTTGTATTTATGTGTTGGTGGTCAGTGGCGAATGTACACAGGCCATTAGTGTATCAGGGGTGTGCGCTTGTGCACGTGCTGAAGATGCAGGGCGAGTACGTGCTGCACCTGCCCACCACCGTGCCTGCTGCAAGCATTGTCAAATGAACCAGTGTTCTGTAGGTGGTTGCCAAGTTACTGTGGGTGTGTCTGCGCATGCTCTGTATGCCAGCGTCAAATATGCAAAGACACATCTGATTGTTTCAGGTCTTCGGCCTTGGAAAGCTTGCAGTAAGTGTTGAAGCTCTCGCTGCTGCTGCTGCTGCTGCCGCCGCTGCCGCTGCTGCTGCTGCAGGTGTGCCTGGCTCAGGGCAGCAGCGTGAACAGTGTGCTGGACGTGAGGGTGGGAGTCAACACAGGTGCGGGCACTCGATTCCTATTCTAGGTGTAACAGTTTCACAAATTCAGCTGCATTGAATGCAGACCTTATCCACTGCTGCACTCCTTCTGCAATCTGTTTTTTTTTTTTTTTTTGAAGTAAATTGGTTACATGGGCTGGACCAAGCAACAACGAATTTACTCCGTAAAAGATCCTTAAAGAGGATGGGGCAACCTGTTCTGACACCCACCCCACAGCTCTCTTCTCGAGATGCTGTCACAGGGCCATATAGATAGCTCCGTGAGGAGCAGCCATAAAGGCATCCAGGACCTGACCGTGTGCCCAATATCCACTACAACAACAGCCGTCCAAGGATCAGCTGTAGCGCGTAACAGGCCATGAGATCCCTTGGAAGGCTATGCTCATAGCCTGGCTATGTGCAACACCAGTCATGCATGCCTATGGATAACGCATCAACTATCACACACAAACACACAGACACAAAAGAGCAATAGTTGGCATTTGAAGAATGCCAGTGTTCAGCCCCCGGTCACCAACACATACATGACGAGACATGCATGTGATGTTTGGGGATGTCGGTGTTCACCCCCATTAGGAGAATGCCTATATTCAGCCACCAACCATCTGCAATCTGTTCACCTCCAATTTGTATGTACCTCTATGCCACCACCACCAGGCACGAGCGATGACGTGGAGCTGCTGGTGCCCAGCAACACCATCATCATCCAATGCATGCGTAATCTTTGCTGTGTCATTGACCATGATTACTCCTCACTGCATCTGCCATAATCAGGCACGAGAGATGACGTGGAGCTGCTGGTGCCCAGCCACCCCATCATCATCCAATGCACGCGTGATCCTTGCTGCATCATGACCATGATTACTCCTCACGGCATCTGTCGTAATCAGGCACGAGTGATGACCTGGAGCTGCTGGTGCCCAGCCACCCCATCAACATCCAATGCATGCATAATCCTTGCTGCATCATTGACCATGATTACTCCTCATCGCATCTGTCATAATGGTGACTGGACCCACATGTAACTACTCTCTCTCATAATCAGGCACGAGCGATGACGTGGAGCTGCCGGTGCCCAGCCACCCCATCATCATCCAATGCATGCGTAATCCTTGCTGCGTCATTGACCATGATTACTCCTCACGGCATCTGTCGTAATCAGGCACGAGTGATGACCTGGAGCTGCTGGTCCCCAGCCACCCCATCAACATCCAATGCATGCATAATCCTTGCTGCATCATTGACCATGATTACTCCTCATCGCATCTGTCATAATGGTGACTGGACCCACATGTAACTACTCTCTCTCATAATCAGGCACGAGCGATGACGTGGAGCTGCCGGTGCCCAGCCACCCCATCATCATCCAATGCATGCGTAATCCTTGCTGCGTCATTGACCATGATTACTCCTCTCTGCTTCTGTCCTAATCAGGCACAAGTGATGACGTGGAGCTGCTGGTGCCCAGCCACCCCATCATCATCCAATGCATGCGTAATCCTTGCTGTGTCATTGACCATGATTACTCCTCACTGCGTCTGCGTAATCAGGCACGAGTGATGACATGGAGCTGCTGGTGCCCAGCCACCCGATCATCATCCAGTCAAAGCAGCCAGGGGGAGTCAACTTTGAGCTGGACACAGCACAGGTAGGGGACTGCTCACGACTGCTACAGCTGGACTGCAGGCCGTCAGCTGATTTTAGCATGCTCTGAGGCAGTTGCCAACACACGCCGACATATTATGCATGCCTGTTTTAAGATGTGGCGACGTATGTTATGTTGTACAGTCGGCATGCTGATGCCTCGGGAGCTTTCTCGTATACATGAGATTTCATGTCATTTCATCACATGCTCCACTCAAGTACGAGTAGGCACCCCCGAGGAGCCTCTCACTCCTTGAGAGTGGGAGAACGATGGATCGTTTGGCAGGGGCAGCCTGTTTGTTGGACCTGCCTGGTGGTGTTGACCTGTTACTAGTGTTGTTCTGCTGCTGCTGCTGCTGCTGTTTTTTTGCCAGGTGTGGGAGAACGGTGACTTCATAGCAGGCTACAGCGTGTGGACGCGCGACCAGGTGACAGCCACGGTGCATGTGGAGGCGCCACAGCCGGGCATGCCGGACCAGCGCGGCACGTTTGCCCTGAGCATCACGCCACCAGGTGCGGGAGGGCGATTGTGATTGTTAAAGCCGAAACTTAGTGAAACAGCTTTACACTGACGCTGGCTAGACTGCAAGTATGTGGGCGTGCGTTTTCCTGCAGCTGCCTGAATGTAGGTGTATGGTTGATGGCTCTCGCTGTGCAAGCCCCGCAGCACGTGCCAATGCACTGCAGTGCAGTGATATCCTGATTGGCGCTCCATGAGGCGCAAAGTAACCCCGAGGTTCCGCGCGGGGCGCTGAAAGCTGTGCACGCTTCCCGTCCAGCATAATGTTGATTTCAATTTGGAGCGAATGTGTCATAGTCCTTGAGCAACAGCTGCTGTGTCATCGCCTCGCTCTTCCCCTGCAGGCCCCGAGAAGTGTGTGCGCTTCCCGCGCAGCATCATGTTCATGTTTGACCACAACCTTTCAGCATTCTGTCTTCTGTTCTGTCTCCCCGCAGGCCCCGAGAAGTGTGTGCGCTTCCCGCGCAGCGTGGTGTTCATGTTTGACCAGCCTTTCACCAATTTGATGATTTGATTGTCGACAATGTTTTGTGTATCTGATTATTGCCTTGCAGGCCCCGAGAAGTGTGTGCGCTTCCCGCGCAGCGTGGTGTTCATGTTTGACCGCAGCGGCTCCATGACTGGCGACCCCATCCGCTACGCCAAGGCTGCGCTGCTCAACGGGCTGCACATGCTGGGGCCCGAGGACAAGTTCACGGTGGTGGCCTTTGACCACGAGCAGCTGTGGTGGACGGGTGAGTGCATCGTCGTGATTGTCGGGCTGAACATCTGGTGGGGGTTTGCTCTGTTCTTCTCTAAGCTGGTGGTGGCTGACCATGAGCAGCTGTGCTTGACAGGCATGGATATTGCTGTTGTTTTTGGAATCGTGTTGATGTGTTATGGTGCCAGTGCACATGCTGGGGCCAGAGGACAAGTTCACCGTGGTGGCCTTCGACCACAAGCAGCTGTGGTGGACGGGTGAGAATATTGGTGCTGTGTTGGGAACGTGTTGGTGTTCCATGGTGCTGTTGCACATGCTGGGGCCAGGGGACAAGTTCACGGTGGGGGCTTTTACCACGAGCAGCTGTGGTGGACGGGTGAGAATATTGGTGCCGTGTTGGGAACGTGTTGGTGTTCCATGGTGCTGTTGCACATGCTGGGGCCAGGGGACAAGTTCACGGTGGGGGCTTTTACCACGAGCAGCTGTGGTGGACGGGTGAGAATATTGGTGCCGTGTTGGGAACGTGTTGGTGTTCCATGGTGCTGTTACACATGCTGGGGCCAGGGGACAAGTTCACGGTGGGGGCTTTTACCACGAGCAGCTGTGGTGGACGGGTGAGAATATTGGTGCCGTGTTAGGAACGTGTTGGTGTTCCATGGTGCTGTTGCACATGCTGGGGCCAGGGGACAAGTTCACGGTGGGGGCTTTTACCACGAGCAGCTGTGGTGGACGGGTGAGTCATCATCATTGGTTGCAGCATCGCCGCGCACTGTGGTGTCTGACCAGGAACAGCTGTGGGCAACAGACAGAAAATATAGTGCTGTTGGTTGTGGGAACGTGTTGATGTGTGCTGGTGGCAGTGCACATGCTGGGGCCAGAGGACAGGTTCACCGTGGTGGCCTTCGACCACGAGCAGCTGTGGTGGACGGGTGAAGGGGATCTATGAGTGCGGTTGCACAGGTGCGAGAACTTGTAGCATGTTTCGACCTGCTGGCTGACTACTGGATGCAGCTCGAAGGTGCATGGCAAGTGTGGTGATTGGCCTGGGAACTGCAACAAGCATATGTCCCTGTTTGGTGATGACCATAGATGCCTTGGTACTGACAGTAACGTGCTGCCTGCTGCTGCTGCTGCTGCCAGACCGGCTGATCGAGGCCACGCCTGAGAACATCCTCACCTGCATGCACTGGGTGACGTGCCTGTTGCCGCTGCTGCTGCTGCTGCTGCTGTTGTTGCAGACCGTCTGATTGAGGCCACGCCTGAGAACATCCTCACCTGCATGCACTGGGTGAACGATGACCTGTCAGCGCGAGGCACCACAGACATCAACGCACCGTTGCAGCGTGCACTGAAGCTGCTGGCAGGCGCAGCAGGGCTACCGCTGGTGTTCCTGCTGACAGACGGTGAGTGACGTTCTGCATTGTACATGTGGTATGTATGGTAAGGATGTTTGCAATGCTGCAGCGCGCACTCAAGCTGCTGGCAGGCGCAGCAGGGCTGCCTCTGGTGTTCCTCCTCACAGACGGTGAGTGACAGGGGCTTTCTTTCTGCGTTGTATCTGTGCTTTACATGGCGAATACGTGTGCACAGCGTGCACTGAAGCTGCTGGCAGGCGCAGCAGGGCTACCACTGGTGTTCCTGCTGACAGACGGTGAGTGACGTTCTGCATTGTACATGTGGTATGTATGGTAAGGATGTTTGCAATGCTGCAGCGCGCACTCAAGCTGCTGGCAGGCGCAGCAGGGCTGCCTCTGGTGTTCCTCCTCACAGACGGTGAGTGACAGGGGCTTTCTTTCTGCGTCATATGTAGGTGTGGTATGCATGTTGTGTACAGATGTATTGCTGCAGCGCGCACTATGCAGCAGGGCTGCCGCTGGTGTTCCTGCTGACAGACCGTGGGTGGCAGGGGGCTTCTTTCTGCGTTGTAGATGTGATATGCATGTTGTGTACAAATGCACTGCTGCAGCGGGCACTGAAGCTGCTGGCAGGCGCAGCAGGGCCGCCGCTGGTGTTCCTGCTGACAGACGGTGAGTAATTGGGGCTTTTTCGGCGTTGTATATGTATGTGCGTTGCATGGTGAGCACGTGTGCACAGCGCGCACTGAAGCTGCTGGCAGGCGCAGCAGGGCTGCCTCTGGTGTTCCTCCTAACAGACGGTGGGATGAGTGACAGGGGCTTTGCCCGACTGTGGTTCTGATGCAAAATTGCTTACCAGATTTACGCACCCAATGCCACTGAGCAGATCGTGTCCCTGCTAGATCCATCTGCCTTGAATGGTAGGGTGAACAAGCAGGGACACAACCTGCCCAGCGGTGTGCGTGTGCCAACACTAGGAGCAAGCGCCACACAGCACTTTGGCATTGGTTGTTGGTGCAGGATGTGGTGATGGCGAGCACCTGCATGCCTTTCGGGTGCCTGCTTGCCTGTTGTGGTTTGCAAGCAGTGTTGATGACGAGCAGATGATACGGCACCTGCATGCGTTCTTGATGCGTGCCGCAATACAAGCAAGCAGTCAGATGCTGCTCTATGTTCGACTCTGGTGTGACACTTCTGCTCCTCTTCCTGCTGCTGCTGCTGCTGCTGCTGCAGGCTGTGTGGATGACGAGCGCGACATCTGCATCATGGCAGAGAACTCCATCAAGGCCGCAACTGCCATCGACGTTAATAACATTGTTATCACGACCGACGGCAGCACAATGACGGTCAACCCGGCGCCGCCCACGCCTTCGCCACCGATGCTGGCGCCGCGTGTGTACACGTTTGGCATTGGTGAGCGCTGCTGTATACAAGTACTGGCACCCCATCTGTGCCCTCTTTTTACAGCGTGTATACCGCCTATCATGAGATTCACATGCAGTGTCAGCGTGCATGTTGCCGATGCTGGCTCTGCGTGTGTACACGTTTGGCATTGGTGAGTGGAGCTGTGCAATCCATCTGTGCCATTCTTTCCCGGCGTGCATACCTTGCTGAGGTATAATCCGGGATCACAGCTACACATGCGCCCTCTGCAATCAATCACATCAGCATGTAAATTTGAACCTGCAGTGCCATGACGAACATCCACCAGAGCCGGACCTTGACTGTGTTTTGTCACACAACATGATGTGCTGTTGCGCAGGTCCCTACCGCAAACATTGCATCCTGAAGCGGCTGGCAGCCATGGGGCCGTGCTCTCGACTGTGTTTGTCACTCAAACGTTGTCACTCAAATCGCTACAACTGCCATATGCTGTTGCGCAGGCCCCTACTGCAACCACTAGTTTTGAAACGGCTCCCTTTCAACCGTGTTTTGTCACTCAAAATGCTTTCCGTGCCCTGTGCTGTTTCCCTGCCGTGCGTTGTTGCGCAGGCCCGTACTGCAACCACTACTTCTTGAAGCGGCTGGCAGCCATCAGTCCGTGCTCTTGACTGTGTTTGTCACTCAAATGTTGTCACTCAAAACGCTTCTACTGCTGTATGCTGTTGCGCAGGCTCCTATTGCAACCACTACTTCCTGAAGCGGCTGGCAGCCATTGGGCGCGGCATGAATGACGTGGCCTTCAGGCCGCATGCCATTTACCCCAACCCTGATCTTGATTGTGTTTTGTCACTGAAAAGGGTTCAACCAACTGCCTTGTGCTGTCACTCACAGGCCCCTACTGCAACCACTACTTCTTGAAGCGGCTGGCAGCCATTGGTCGCGGCATGAACGACGTGGCCTTCAGGCCGCACGCCATCCAGAGTGTGATGGAGCGCATGCTGGCAGCAGCAGCGCTGCCCATGCTGTCTGACGTGCAGATCAGGGTGCAGGTGGGACTCGAGCACCTGCTGTGCTGTGCCTGTGTTACATAGCTATAGCTTGTCTGCCTGTTATGGAGCGCCTGCTGGCAGCAGTAGCGCTGCCCATGCTGTCCGACGTGCAGATCAGAGTGCAGGTGCGCTTTGAAGTAGACTCGAATGAGTGAAATATTACCAGAGTTGTATGGACACAAAAGTTTTTTAACTGGGCGCGAGAGCTAGCAGCACCTGCTGTGGCTTTATCACATGCTTGTGTGCCATCGGGGGGGGGGGCACGGCATGAACGACGTGGCCTTCAGGCCGCACGCCATCCAGAGCGTTATGGAGCGCATGCTGGCAGCAGCAGCGTTGCCAATGCTTTCTGACGTGCAGATCAGGGTGCAGGTAGGAGCTGCCAGCTGCCTATCCGATGGGATACAACTAGTATGTAGGCTTAATGCTTTCAAACGAGCCAGGTGCTTACCAAGCTTCGCAAGCAGTGCAGTGTGGTGGCAAGGTAGGCGCAGCTGGCATACGCAGCAGCAGCGCGTGGTGTTGCAAGCGCGTGCACTTGCAATTGCACAGAAATAAAGAGGTATTCTAGGGTCACGCTGTTGCTGTAGGAGCCAGGCGCTCAACAAGATTGTCACCAGTGCACGTACTCCCGTAGTTTCACTCAACTAACGTGCTTACTTGATCGTGATCTTGCCCTGACAATGTCTGCGGCGTCCACTGCTGGCCGCTGTGTCTGCTGCTGTGCAGGGCCTGACGCAGGTTGAGCTGTACCCTTTCCCCATCCCTGAATGTGAATATGCGCTAACGATGTCTGTGGCGTTCGTTGCTGGCTGCTGTGTCTGCTGTTCCACAGGGCCTGACGCAGGTTGAGCGTACCCCTTCCCCATCCCTGATCGCGAATATGCGCTAACGATGTATCGGGCGTCCACTGCTGGCCGCTGTGTCTGCTGCTGCGCAGGGCCTGACGCAGGTTGAGCTGTACCCCTTCCCCATCCCTGATGTGTTTGTGGGGCAGCCGCTGCTGGTCAGTGGCAAGTTTGAGGGGGACTGGCCGGAAACGGTTGAGATCTGCGGCACACTGCCAGACGGCAACAGTGAGTGGGAGTGTTACAGCTGTTGTTACATTTCAGTTGTCACATGTTACCACGGCGAAGTTGGTCAGTGGCAAGTTTGAGGGAGATTGGCCGGAGACGGTTGAGATCTGCGGCACACTGGGAGATGAATGAGTGGCCGCTGTGTCTGGTGCGTTGCCTGTGTGTTGACTTTGTGGGGTGTCACAGTGTAAGGCTTGTTGTGTCTGCTCCTGCTGGCGCAACAGACCCTCAAGATGTGGGTCTTGTTGTGTCAGCTGCAGCTGACACAACAAAGCCACATAATGACACTCCACGAATTTAGCGAACTGGCAACACTCCGGACATTAGCCACTCACTGTTGCCATCTGGCAGTTTGCTGTGCATTCATGAGTCTGAGGGAGACTGGCCTGAGATGCGCAATATATCTGGCACAGTACTACACAGCGTCGACAGTTGGATTGCAAATTGTACAATAGCGCTGCTGGTCAGCGGCATATTCCACAGTGTGAGGTGTTTGCGTCTATGAGTGTGCCTGCTGTGGCAAGCAGAGGCCAGTGAGCTGCCTCCTGTGCACTGTGTAAGGCTTAGTGATTATACGTCCTCGTGGTGCACACAAACGTTGTCTTGACGTCCCTACTGCTGCTGCTGCTCCTGCTGCTGCTGCTGCTGCTGCCACCCTTCAGGTTGCAGCCAGACCGTGCCGACCATGCCTGGGGGCGAGCTGCCGCTGCAAGGTGTTGACCTCCCTGCTGCTGCTGCTGCTGCTGCTGCTGCCTCACCCTTTAGGTTGGAGCCAGACCGTGCCCACCATGCCTGTGGTGTGTTGACCTCCCTGCTGCCGCTGCTGCTGCTTCTGCTGCTGCTGCCCCACCCTTCAGGCTGGAGTCAGACCGTGCCGACCATGTCTGCGGGCGAGCTGCCACTGCACAAGTTGTGCTGACCTTCCTGCTGCTGCTGCTGCTGCGTCTCACCGTTCAGGTTGGAGCCAGACCGTGCCCACCATGCCTGCGGTGTGTTGACCTCCCTGCTGCTGCTGCTGCTGCTGCCTCACCGCTCAGGCTGGAGCCAGACTGTGCCCACTATGCCTGCGGGCGAGCTGCCACTGCACAAGGTGTTTGTTAAGAGTCAGCTGGACCTCATGACGGCAAACGCGTGGATGGCAGGTGCGAGCATGATGTTTTGCAGACAGCTGCTGCTGCTGCTGCTGCTGCCAACCGGTGGCACGACACTGCAGAACATGCTACAAGCTTCAATGAGTCACCAACCAGTACCAGTAGTGCGCAAAGGCCAGCGGTTTCTTTGCTTATAATAAATAATCAATCCTTGTAAGCCATACCTTTCGGCATCGGCAACCGCGCCTCACCCACTGGGGAGGCGGAAAGCAGACTGATTATTCTCTCTATTTTCGGTGTAAGGTAGACCACCCAGACCCTTACACCCCTTCCTAGGCAGCATGTGGGAATCACCCCATACGGTGGACTGCATACCTAGCAGGGCCGGTGTGTATATAGCCAGCAATCGACGGAGTCCCGCGGAGAGTCGCGAGGACATTAGCAGCATCCTTCCTTCGGCTTTCGCCGACTGTATCCCTGAGTCCAGAGACATACTGCTTAGGCTCAGAATCGAACCTGCAACCTTTCGGCCACTGTTCGTCCGTCATCACCACTGCGCCACGTGTTTAACGTCCCGCCGGACATTTCTTTGCTTATCTGTCATGGCCAGCTGGCGAAGGTTATCCCATGCTGCTTTGTCACGACTCATGCTGCAGGAAACCCACCAAACCTAGTGCAGCAGATCGTTGACCTGTCCATGGCATCTGTCCGTTGCTATCACATGCTGCTGTTCAACTCCTCATGCTGGTGTATCCTTGCTGCAGGCAACCCACCCAACCTGGTGCAGCAGATCGTTGACCTGTCCATGGCATCTGGCGTGACCAGCGCGCACACAGCCATGGTGGGCTTTGAGACAACTCCGCAGCGCTACGAGCAGATGCAGGTGGGCTGCCAGGTTTATGCTTTGTTAAGGCTAATGTTATGCAAGTTGACATTTTTGCGCGCACACTGCCATGGTGGGCTTTGAGACCACACCGCAGCGCTATGAGCAGATGCAGGTGAGTTGTGTATGTGGTGTACTGCATCATTGCGAATACCAACCAGCTGTGCGTAGAGGGCTTTGGAAGCCACTTCAACCATGCATCAACCTGCTGTTCAGGCACCCTGCAGGTGTCCTGCAGTCATAGTTCCATACTCTTCTGCGTTCGCAGCCTACACGTGCGTGTTCTCTTGCGCGCTGCAGCGTGACAGCAACCCTGTCTTGCTGGCACTTTACTTGCTGCCCAGTTCAGATGCTGTGGCTGCAGCTGTTGCAACATGTTTGTATGCATGCTGTGCTACCTAAGGTGTGCAGCCGCAGGCCACCGCACTTCATGCGCTCAGCATCATATCTGCACCCAGTGTAGCATGCAGCACACCCTATACTGCCTGCATCTGGCTGAACCGCCCCATGTGCAGAAGCAACACCGCGGATGTCTTAAGGCTGACATGCTTCCTTACACTGTGATCTCTCACCCACATACATTGTTGCATTTCATCCATCTGCGCTTGTGTTTTGCAATGTTGCAACACAGGCTGTGCCGCCCAGCGAGCGCCGCAAGAAGATCATCAAGTGGGCCATCGGAGGAGCCGCAAGCATCTGAATCACGTGCTGCTCACTTGAGTTGCTGTGCTGCGGCTGTGACAAATCATCTCCCTGCAACAACGCAGATGATGTTGAAGGCTGACATGCTTCATCACACTGTGATCCCTCGCCCACAAACACCTGTACATGACATCCCATCTCACTTGTTATTTCTTGCAAACATTGCCACACACGCAGGCTGTGCCGCCGAATGAGCGCCGCAAGAAGATCATCAAGTGGGCGATCGGAGGAGCCGCGGGCATTGGCATCGTAGCTGGTGTGGCTGCTGCACTCACGTTTGGTGACTTGGCATCAACCATGGCTAACATGCCAGTCGGTGATGCAATGGCTGGTATCGGGGGCGACTTGGGGACGTTCTTTGAGGGGTTGGGAGGGGCCATGGACTGCTGTGGTGGCAACTGCGACTGCTGCGGGGATTGCGGAGATGCGTGCAATGTGTGCATCACCTGCTGAGCATGGTGTGGTGGCTAGCGAAGTTGGCATCATAGGCAGCTGTTGTGATGACTCGATTGTTGCTTCGGCACATGCTTTGGGTGTGGTGCAGGCAATTGGCGCACTCTTTGAGGGGGTGGGAGCTGCTGCGTCGGGGTGGGACGGTGTTGGAAAGGGTTTTATGACAGTTGGTTAGTCCTGCAGGAGGTGTTGGTGTTGACATGGCATTCAGTTGGTGACACGTTGTGCGGTGGCTGCGGATCAGCAGCTGTCGGAAACGTTTGCTACGCACAGACACAGCCTGGCGCTAGAATGGCCAAGCAGTGTGGTTCTTGACCAGTACCCAGGTACTTGGCGGATCGCCTGCAAGGCCATGCGTTGATTGCTGTTGTGTTTTTAGGACCCGCAGGAAGGCCTCAGTAATCAGCAGCAGGATCCATTTGTGCGCATCTGTAGCAAGTCGACGGCAGGCGCAAATGCTACAGACGTAGTTGGACATGGTTTTGGGCTAAGTTGCGGCAGTCTAGGGCTTGAGACGACTGGACCGCTTTGCTGCTTGCTATTTGATTGGCTGACGAGTTGCATGACGCATACATTGGTGTAGGCAACATGCGCGATGTTACAGGCGCATGAGGTGGTTGCTTGTTGCCTCTGCCTGTGCCACATGCTTATGCTGTTTATGGCATAACGTTATGCGTTGGCGTTTGGGCATGTAGGCTACGTGGCACAGATGGCAGGCGTTCACTGGTTGGAATTGCGCATGGCTGGTGTGAGGCGCTGTCTTTGGATCTGCATGTTTTCAGTTGCAGGAAGTGACATGCCTAGGAGCAGGTGTGCAGGATTTTGCATGCATGTGGTTTGCTTGCCTTGCAGACCCTCCCCCAACTTTGCTGCTGTGTTTTGAGCACGCCTAACAGCCATGTGCATGCTCAGTTCAATTCATGCTAGAGATGTCACACTGGGGTAGGCTGCGCATGCTGACGCAGCACGGGGTCCTGATCCAGCAGCTTAGGCGATTGCGATGTGGTGTTACGGGGTTGCAGTTGCCAATGCACATATGTATACATATATACGGGTTCAAGATACATACCACAGGAGTGTGTGGGGAGGGGGTGTGACACTGCTTGCTTTGGGGGCTGTGACTGCTTGGCAATGTGCACATCAACGGGTGGCAAAACGTTGGCAACTGGATGACACGTGCTTGGAGGATAGTGTCCATGAGGTGCCTTTGCTGAATTGCATTAGATGCATGAGATGCATGTCTTTGCCTGACAGCTTGCTTGTACACGAATGAGTAGAAGGGAGCATCCCATGTCTTACATCTAATATGGATTATGCATAGCGGTCAAGCGCCATGTTCGCTACACACAGTTAGTACGTCAAAGCAGCTGCAAGGCCGCTGGGATGTGTTGCCAGCATTGCATGCATGTTTCTCAGCTATTCTGGTTTGGCATGCAGTCTGCATAATGTTACTGCTGCACGCATCCGTTGGTGACTTCTGCATGCATTGCTGGCACACACCGCATACCAAGCACGCCTGGAGTTCGATCTGTGCCTGCAGTGTTGATTGTGGCTTCTGCGACAGCCACTTAGCATGTTGTCTGCACCTGCTGCTTGTGTTTGCTGATTCGTATTCCCTTTCCTGCCCCGCCCAGCACATCAAAGGCGCATGCATAGACACATTACTGTTGATGTTGGCGGAACAGCAGCGGACGAAAGCTGCAACCTCCTGTGCCACTATGCTAGCAGCAATTTTAGCAATGCAGATTTATGCCGAAACACTCAGTTTGCAGCTGCTGCTAGCCACAAGATGCCTCGTAAGCTGCGACTAGTAAGCTCTTGTTTGGCAGCAGGGCAGCTGCCGACTGGCAGAAGAGCTGATGAGCTGATTATCTGCATACAATGGGGGTTGTGGATATGCACCTTTGAACCCCTGCTATAAGCAGGTGATATGATGAATGGCGTTGCTTGCAGCCCTAGGTGGGTGCGTGGGACAAGGTGCCTCTATGCGCTGTGTTGCTTTTTGGTGAGTGTGGATTCATGCTGCCAAGCACGATGTGGCAAAGCAGAGTGTTTGGCTCTGTGATGGGACTCATTCCAAAGCAAGTCGTGGGAGCGGGTGTGTCCTGCATGTCATCCAGAGGCGCTTTGTCATGCATGCTGTGAGTTGTGATGCTTGCACATGGGCAGCTGTGTTTGGCTGTTTTGCGCTGAGTTCAATTGGTGTATGCACTCACGTTGCTGAGCAGTCAACGTGAGATGTTGCTATTTGTTGCTTAGGTTGCGAGCAATGCTGCACCAGCCACACCAGTGCAAGTGCACACTGGTGCTGTTTTGTTGATTTATTTTGCCCAGTGTTTTCACCGAAGCGGCTGTGCATCCCTGTGCATGTTCATGCAGTATGGTGAGCACTGTGGTTTTGCATCAGTCGATAATCAGAATCACCTGTTCTGACATAGCCATGCGAGTAGTTCTTCTGCCATAGCATTGTTGATAGGCCGTGTTGTACTAACAGCCTGTGCTTTGCCAAGCCGTCAAGTTGACATGTGCACCAGCAAATGTTCAGAGGTGTTGGTTGCTTTGGTTGGGATTCATGCCTTTTTCTTGCTTTGTTGTTACTCCATGACCAGGACCACCTGTACTGCAAGCGGCGACCTTTGTATGACAGGCGCCTTCGCCTTGTCTGGTGCTTATATCACGTGCTGGCCACTCTGCTTTGCTTCTGGTCGTACAGGGATACTGTTCAGCTGCTGCTGCTGAATTGGCGAGTTTGACTGGGGCAGGATTGAAGCGTGTTGGTGTTGCTGAGGTAGCAATGTCACAAGCGTGTTACTTCTTCAGTCTCACTCCGGTCATGTCACAGTGTGACAGAAACAGGTGGACATTTACTCGCCGCACTTCTATGCGCAACACAAGGCCCTCACGCTTGCTGCCCCAACTCCTCGAATAGTACACAGCTGCAAAGCTCTTAACTGCTCAGACAGAGCTGCACCACCACCACACCTCCACACACATTGAGGCAGCAGACAGGATGAAGGCCCTTATCCTTGTTGGTGGCTATGGAACACGGCTGAGGCCTCTCACGGTACAGACTGAGCTAGGCACACGTAGCAGCACCCGGCATCCCGACTGGACCGAGGCGTGGCACTCAACCAACGTCTGTTTGCTTGCAGCTGACGGTGCCAAAGCCTCTGGTAGATTTCTGCAACAAGCCTATGATATGTCATCAGATAGAGGTAAGGTTTGCACGACATGATTCGGCGAGGTGCTACTTTGCCCACGCCTAACGTCCGCGAATCTGTCTGGCTACTTAGACTGCAGCGAATCGCAGCGTGCTTATAGATGTTGCCAATGTTTATTTGCTCGTACGCACTTGCCTCGCCGATGCAACCCCCACTTCAACTCCCTTGCTGCTTTGCTGACAGGCCCTCAAAGCAGCAGGTGTCACAGAGGTCATCCTGGCCATCAACTACCAGCCAGAGGTACGCCTAAATTGCCTTTGACGCCGTGGTTTGGGCCTCAGCCCAGAGTGTGCTGCCAGCTGGCACAGCAGTAGTGCCCCAGTACTGCCGTGTCACAGTCCTGTGCGCCATTAGCAACTGCCATTGCCAGCACGGCAGACAACCTCGAGCTCAGCAGTCGTGGCTTTTCTTAACGGGCTCATGCTGTTGGGTCACTTGCAGTGCGCTTAGCTGTTCACATGCTCATGCAGCCTGAGGCCGTGTGCCAGTTGCTTTGCTGCTGCGGAGCCTACTGCTATATTAACCGCACATGTATGTGATGTGGCATGTATATTTCCTGCAGGTTATGATGGGCTTCATTAAGGAATGGGGAGACAGGCTGGGTGTGAAGATCACCTGCTCACAGGTAACAAACACCCATGATGCATGTCATTCTCTGTAAGCAGTGCTGCAGTATGCTTCCTGCAAGCAGATTATCCTAGTGCAGACGTGCCAGCTGCAGCTCCCTTGTTATGATTCGGTCACTGGCACCTTGTGCAAGCATTGGGCCTCTCATTCAACAGTCTCATAAGCACATGCCTTTGTTGTGTACTTGGCAACATCTAGTTTTCCTGCCGGGTTGCTGACATCAACGTGTGTGTGCTCCTGCAGGAAACTGAGCCAATGGGCACTGCAGGCCCGCTGGCACTGGCACGCCACCTGCTGGATGACGGCTCCGGCAAGCCCTTCTTTGTGCTCAACAGCGACGTTGTGTGCCCTTACCCCATGAAGGACATGTTGGACTTCCACCTGGCGCGCGAAGCAGAGGCAACCATCCTGGTCACCAAGGTACAGCTCAAGCATGAAGTACTGTGGCACGGTTTGGGTCACATGTTATGCTGGGTCATGAACATGATAATGGGGCTGTGCAACATGCATGGGTTTGGTGTGTTTAGGTGATGAGTGGTTGCAGGACAATTGCGTTGGGCACGTGCAGCAGAGCGCCAATGCCTGATGGACGAGAGTAGCTGTCCTGGCTGCCAGGGGAGCGCAGTGTGCCCCCTGCCACATGCGTAAGATCGCACCCATTCGATACCACCTGCTGCTGTTTTGCACTTGTGCAGGTGGATGACCCGTCTAAGTATGGTGTGGTGGTGATTGACGAGTATGGGCAGGTGCAGCGCTTTGTGGAGAAGCCAAAGGTGCGCAGCGCACATGAGCCAGTTCCAGTACTGCCTACAGCCTTACATGCTGCAGATTTGGAGAGCCTGCATGTACATGCACCAAGTATCGGTGCACATATGCAAGTTGCAGCACAGCAACATGCGCTTTGTGCCAAAGCTAAACATCTGTGGCGCATATGGCAGTGCAGCCTGTCCTGGCACTGGCTGCACGCGTCCGCTTGGGCCACATACTGCAGGGTGCAGCAGCAAACCCAGTCCACAACTGCAGGATAAGGCCGGCAGCAGGACAGGGTGGCATGTTATAAAGTGGCAGGTGCATATGCACTAGGCAATTCCAGAACCGCATCAAACACAGCAAGCAACTGCACTTGAGCTAGTACCTGTGCTCTCTGTGTACCTGCAGGAGTTTGTTGGTGACAAGATCAACGCAGGCATCTACGTGCTGGCACCCTCTGTGCTGGACCGCATCGAGCTGCGCCCCACCAGCATTGAGCGCGAGGTGTTCCCTCACGTCGCAGCAGACAAGAAGCTGTTTGCATTCACACTGCCTGGCTACTGGATGGTGAGTGCTGGGCTATCGCAATGTGAACGTCAGCCTGCATGCCAGCAGGGGGGGTACATGTAAACCATGCCAGCAGCGGACCGTGGCAACATTGGGTAGCACAGCCACAGCAATGCCGTTGACGCTTGGCAGTGCTGGGAGGACTGCTGATTGTATCTTCACAGATAGCTGAAGTTGGTTGAAGGCATGTGCTGATACGTGTCTTCACATGGCGCCCCCTCTGACTCAGCTGCTTGTGTGTTATATACGCGTGTTTGCTGCTGCTTTCAGGACGTGGGTCAGCCGAAGGACTACCTGAAGGGTAAGCGCTTCTTGTCTGCAGATGTGCTCACTTGTGCCAGTGCCTATATGTGCCAGTGGTCCCACTCAGCTGCAATAGACGTGCAGCTGCTCAAACGTTCCATAGCGTTAAGATGTATCAGATCGCTACGTGCTTTGCATCCAGTGTGTACGGCACACAGCTGTGGTTGCAGCTGTCAGCCAGGACCAGCAAATGCATGCAGGCGCTACTTTGGCGCTATGCAGCTGTGTAGTGTCTGCCGCTGCGCGGCACTGCTCTACATACTGGCCCTATGCCTGCAAGGTGCTGACCTGCCTGGTGTTGCTCGTGTATTGATGTGCAGGCCTGACGCTGCACTTGGACAACCTGCGTATCCACAACCGCGCAGCACTGGCCAGCGGGCCTGAGTACACGGGCAATGTGCTGGTGGCACCCAGCGCTACCATCGGCAGCGGCTGCCTCATAGGTGGGTGGCCAGGCAGGGATGCAGGATGCAGCATTGCCAAGGCAGAGCACATCTGTTTAGCAGCAGTAACAGCAGGAGTCATTTGCATCCTGGCAGATGTAATGCGATGGATCCCAAAAGGCGCTTGGCGTAGGCTTCATGTTGAAGTCGGACAATCACTGCTGGCATGCTGCTGATCTGATGGTGATTGTCGCTGCTGCGTGTACCTTTGCTGTGACCAGGTCCTGATGTCAGCATTGGCGAGGGCTGCGTGATTGGCAACGGCGTGCGCCTCAGCAGCTGTGTGGTGATGAAGGGCGTGAAGGTGAAGGACCACAGCAAGGTGCGGCTACGATTTGGGCAGTAGGGCTGCGGCTTGCAGGACAGCTGCTAGCTGTGGCTGCGTGCTCAGGGCGCATGTATGTTGTGGTCACAGCATGCGACGCGTTGTGAGAGCAGTGCGTTTTGTATGTGCTGTAAAGCCGGTGCGAGGCTGTGTGTTGCTGTGACAGTGCTGGTCGGCTCAGGCTGGCTGACATGCTCACATGCTGCACCTGAGTGTCGGAACCAAGGATCTGCTGCTGCTGCTGTGTTTGTGCCGCAGGTTGACAAGAGCATCATCGGCTGGGACAGCACCATTGGGGCCTGGAGCCGGCTGGAGAATCACTGCGTGCTGGGAGAAGACGTGCAGGTCAAGGTGAGCAAGGTCGCGAAAGCCGAAGGAAGGATGCTGCTAATGTCCTCGCGACTCTCCGCAGGACTCCGTCGATTGCTGGCTATATACACACCGGCCCTGCTAGGTATGCAGTCCACCGTATGGGGTGATTCCCACATGCTGCCTAGTAAGGGGTGTAAGGGTCTGGGTGGTCTACGTTACACCGAAAATAGAGAGAATAATCAGTCTGCTTTCCGCCTCCCCAGTGGGTGAGGCGCGGTTGCCGATGCCGAAAGGTATGGCTTACAAGGAGTTATTATTATTATTATTATTATTATTATTATTATTATTATTATTATTATTATCATCATCATCATCATCATCATCATCATCTGACTTTGGCTGTGGCTTCTCCTGTGCTGCTTGCAGGATGAACTCTACATGAACGGCGCTGTTGTGCTGCCACACAAAGAGATCAAGGAGGCTGTCCCGTCACCCAACATCATCCTGTAAAACAGCAGGGCAAGCTTTGGATCTGCAGCTTGGCCATGGCATCGGTTTTGACTGTGGCAGCGTGTCTGTGAGGTGTTGTAGGGGAGTGTGGCATGGACAGCAGTGGATGCTGACTGCATGCACCAGCCGCAAAGGCTGAGGAGCATGACATGAACAATGTGCAGCTTTGTGGGTAGCTTAGGCAGGTGACCATCTTGCGTCATCAGGACGCAAGTTGAAGCAGTTCGCTTGCCTCTTCCATGTGTGGGAGAGGCTGTGCAGTGCAATTGAAACAAAATATCTTCAGCGGAATGAATTTCGCTTTTTATTCTGCAAAGCAATTGCGCGTGAAGCGTGTAACTACTGTGTGACCACTGAACTGCCGAGTGAGTTGTTCTCGAAGTCTTCTGGGTCCCGTGCCCTGACCGACCCAAGTGCAAGTGATCGTGCAGGTTAAACTGAAACAGTTGAAAACAGCTGTATTTTTCTCTTGATGCGATGGACGTAGGAGACCAATGCGTTGTGTGGCGGGCCAACGTGGCTTCAACGTTGTCGCGATCTGGCTTTGCTTTCAAGTTGTTGCTTTAAACACACAAGTTCAAGCAGGTGGCTTTAGGACCGGGCGATATAGCTGCTGCACTGGATGCACCTCCTGCTCCTGCGCTAGTCGCGGGGGCAGCTATGGAGGTGCAACGCCAGGAACCGTTTGCAATGCTTGTGCATCAGGCCCTGGTCAAGCGTTTACGCTTCAGGGCGGCAAATGCGGTAAGCCTGCTGCGGGTTCCCGGTGTCACCTTTATGCTCTCTACAGCCTGTTGCACAGGTCCATCATTCACTGAAACATGCTGTGCATCGTATGCTGGGGCGTGCAGCGCTATGCACTCATCAGTCTGTGCCTATTGCCCTCAGACTGCTGCACTGCAGTGAGCAGTTCACACTGCTCATGTTAGGTGCCTATTCAGCTCTTGATCCACCAACACGACATCACATAGCAGAATCGTTGATTGCTTGCTCTTTATGACACCCATATGTGGTCCTGCATGGCCCTCGGTCACACGCTCGCATGTGACTCATCACGACTCACTGCTTCTGTCATATGCTGCTGTCCACCACACAGTGTGCAGGCCGGGCCATGGCAAGGTGCGGCAGCAGGCTCCTGCAAACAACAACTACTATGGCTGCACATATGTAAGGCGGCCAGGTCATGCTGGATACTGGGGAGGGTCAGGTGCTGGCTTCATCGGCCACAGGCACCTCTTGCAGGAACTCACTGAACTGCCTGCAGCTGCACCTCCTGCAGATGTGGCTGCACCTGCAGACGCAGGAGTGCCTGCAGCTGCACGACCTGCAGACACAGCAGCACCAGCGGAGGCAGCAGCGCCTGCAGAAGCAGCTGCAGCAGCAGAAGCAGTGCCACCATCAGCTCCAGCTCCAGATGCTGGCAGCCCACCAGCACCTGAACCAGATTTGCTGGCTGGTGAGCAGCAGCCAGGTGACAGTGCATCCACCGGCAGTAGCAGCAGCAGCAGCAGCACCAGCGGCGTAGATGATGGAAGATCAAGCCACAGTGGATCAGCCACCAGCCTTGAAGACCGCGCGGACGTGCCAGCAGTTGTTGACCTGCAGGCACCAGTCCCCAGCAGTGACGCCAACTGCAGCAGCAGCAGCAGCAGCAGCAGTTTCAACTCGCTCAGCAGCCCAACACCAGCAGCCATACGCAACCGCACTCCAGAGCTAGAATCCCGGGTAAATGCATTGCAGCAGGCAGCAGCGGAGCAAGCCAAAGCCACTGCAGCAGATGATGCCGCAAAGCAGCAAGCCGCAGCAGATGCTCGCGCGCAGAAGCGCCAAGAAGCCTTGCAGGATATTGCAGCACACCACAATGCAACGATTGCCAAAGCACGGGAGGCTGCCGCTACAGCAAAGGCAGCACAGAAAGCAGCCATGGATGCAGTATCTGTTGCAGGGAATGATGCTGCACGTCTGAAGGCAAAAGCGCTTGCTGGAGTGGCAACCAAGGCAGCTGGTGACAAGCAGATGTTAGCCGACAGAGTAGAGAAAGCCGTCGCGGCAGCACAGCAGCGGATGGCCACAAAACGAGCAAAGCGCAAGACAGGGCTTGAAGCGCGGTTCAAAGCACAGCTGTCAAGGGTCTCAGCGCAGCTGAATGCGCGCCGGTCGCATGTGCGCAGGGCTGCACCACTACGCAGCAACAGCAACAGCAGAGCAAGTGCTGCTGCGCGAGCAGATTTTGGTGTTGTAAAACCAGCAGCAGCAGCAGCAGCAACAGCAGTCAACTCGAACACACAGCAGCTCCTAGCACTGCAGCACCAACAGCAGCAGCAGCAGCAGGCTGCTGCCAGCAGAGCAAGGCGCAGCAGCGGCACCGCTAGAGCTATAGGCACTGCACTGGCAAATGGACCCAGGGTGTTGGCAGGGTTCAATGCTTCGCGTGGCATTCTTGTTGACCCCACGGTGGCAGCACAGCGTGAGAGAGCGAGGGCAGCACTGTTTAGCCGGCAGTCAAATAGGCCTGTAAGGCCAGGGCTGCAGCATTTGAAGGTCACACCAGGAGGACAGCAGACTGTTGACGCTAACACGGCGGCAGTGGCGGCGGCGCATGCAGTAGCTGCTTTGAGCAGTGCTGCTGCTACTGCTGCTTCAGCTTCTGCTGGTGCAGCAGCTGCTGGGTTTTGGCCAAGTGGCAGCAGCAGCGGTGGCAGCAGCACCACCACCAGTCGGTCAAGCTTCTGGCCAAACGGCAACTCTGGCAGCAGCAGCAGCAGCAAGAAGCCACGGCCGCAGCCAAACAGGCGGAACGGTGGGTCAGGCACGAACCCAGGGTTCTGGCCACATGGCAGCAGCAGCAATAGTGGCAGCGGCAGCAATAGCGGCAGCGCCAGCGGCAACCTCAAGCAGTTGCAGGCTAAGCCACGAAGCAAGCGTAGTCAGGGCGGAGGTGACTCTGGTTTTTGGCCAAATGACAGCAATGGCGGCGGCAGCAGCAGCAGCGGCCGTGGCGGCAGCAGCAATGTGGGTGGGCTGTTGCCTTCTGGCAGTGCAGGGTACACTGGCCTATGGCCAAACCCTAGCAAGGGTGGCAGCAGCAGCAGCAGCAGTGCCGGCGGGGACAATGGCGGCAGCGGCGGCGGCAGTTACGATGACACTGTCAGTGACGGTGGTTATGACAGCTATAACAACTACTGGGGGAGTGACTGCGATGATGCCGGGGACTGCTATTACTTAACCAATTCACCTCCGCCGTGCTCAGCATGTGGGAGTAACTACGTATGGGTATGGGTGCCGTGTGCGCCCTGCCCAGCTGGTTTCGTGTCACCGGGGGGCAACCCGGATGTTGCCACGTGCATTCCTTGCCCCTTTAGGACCGTACCAAATAACGATCAGACTGAGTGCGGTGAGTCGACTGAGTGTGGGGTATGGTAAAGCAGCGGCTTCTTCACCAGTAGCTTGGTGCTGGGATGTCAGAGTACGGTCAGGTCGCCTGCCTGCAATTGCAGCATTGTACATGGACTTCTCGTAAGCTCTGTTGCCGTGTTAAACATGCAGCGTAGCAGTTGCTGGCCAAGCCACCTTGTTTCATGTAGAGTGCACTACTACGATGCACGGCACTTCAACAGCGCTGCAGATGAAACGTCCTGCCAATCCCATGCTCTCAAGGTCGGTTGCGGTGATGCGTGTAGCTCCTGCATGCTGCAACCTCTCACCAATTACTGCTGTGCACACGCTATGCGTGTCACAACATCGTACCACATTGAAGACTTCTGATTATCTTGTTCTGCTCTTGCTCGTGCTGCACGGCCTGCCACTACTGCTTGCCTTTCTCCCGTAGTTGCCGACCCCAACGGTGGCGGTGGTGGCGTCGGCGGAGGCGGCGTCGGCGACTTACCTTACATACCGCCACGTAGCCCTAGACCCGGCCGCTCCCCCACGCCTTGGCCGCCGCAGCCGCCTTACTCCCCAAACCCTGGCAACTCCCCAAACCCCGGAGTATCTCCGAGCCCAGGGCCGGGCCGCTCTCCTTCTCCGTCTCCCTCACCCCCTAGGCCCAGCTCCCCGCCGGGCCCCAACCAACCGATTGCGGCACGCAATGTCAAGGTGTTCACGTCCGCACCGAATCCGGTGTGGGTGGACTTCCTTGTGACGGGCGGTGCGAAGCCGCTGACTGCGAGCATCACAAAGGGCACTGGTCCAAAGCATGGGACGCTGGGGCCGGTTGATCAAAAGGTGGGTTGCAGGGATTGGTCACGGTGCAGTTGAAAGACTGACACTTTTGTGTGTTTGACGTGTTTGCTGCGCATTTAGCAATGCACAGGTCTGATGAATGCTGCAAGGAGTGCATGTGGAAGTGATGTGCTAGGCTGCGATCAACATTGTCTGGTGGCGTTTGTTATAGCATTAGACAGGCGCCTCATCACTGTTCCTGCAACAAAGTGCTGCAGTTGCCATGCCTGGGGCAAACTGCTGAATAAGATCAGAAATAACTGACTTTGCTGGCTGCATGCGCCTGCCTTGCAGATTTGTTTCTGAGCTTTTGTTCTACTGCTGTTACCATTGCAGGTCCGCAGTGTCGAGTACACGCCAGCCAAGCGCTACTGCAGCATGGACGGCACACCCGACACGTTCGCTTACGAAGTCAAAGACGCCACAGGCAAAGTGGCCACTGCCACGGCTGCTGTCGTCGTGGACTGTCCAGATTCAGTGTTCACAGAAGACCAGTTCGTTACCGGTCCAGTGGGCGAACCTCTTGAGATCACAACGCCGGTTGGCGGTGGTGTTGCGCCGTACAAGTTTGAGATCACTTCGCGGCCCAACGACGGCCGCATCCTAGCCATTGTTGCGGGCGACACGGACGTGACATTCACGTACCAACCGAATGACACGTATTGCAGCCAAGATGGCTTTGGCGACTCGTTTGCGTTTGACGTCGCGGAGCAGTACGGCACGGTTGCGAGCGGCATGATAGACATCACGATCTTGTGCCCGCCAGCGCCACTTACGGCCCCAGAGCTGATCTTCAACATGACACCTGGCACATCTCTGCCAATCGACCTTGGGGTGAGCTGATTGCGCGCTATAATTGCACATAGCCTAGCAGCTCGGCCATTCAGTTGTCTGTGTATGTGCATGCCTACTTGTGTATGTGTTTGGTCGTCTGTTTACTGTCTATTGATGCGGTTGTCTGGTTTCTGTCTGCATGCCTGCCTGGTTGCCTGCCTCCCTACCTGCGTGTCTGTCTATCTGTCTGTATGTCTGTGTACCTGCCTGGTTGCATGCCTCCTTACCTGCGTGTCTGTCTGTTTGTCTGTTTGTGTGTCTGTCTGTCTGTCTGTCTGTCTGTCTGTCTGTCTGTCTGTCTGTCTGTCTGTCTGTCTGTCTGTCTGCTGTTATTCCGATGTCTTGGCTCGGGTCATTCCGGTCAATGATTGTATCTACCTGCTTGCCTGCATCCACTATAGCCTTGCACATAGCCTGCCACAATGCGCCAAGCAATATTATTCCACAAACACTCACCAAAAATCTCACGAGCCATTCATGCCGCTAATCATCCATCCCCCCCGTCCCCCTTCAGGTCACCGGCGCTGGCCCATTTGTGTTTGAGATGCTGAGTCCACCGCTCAACGGGCAGCTCACCAACATCACCAGCGAGGGCCTCACCACCTTCACGCCAGAGAAAACATACTGCAGCATGTTCAACTACTACGACGGCTTCTACTACACGGTGTACGACAAGTACGGCCAGTTCGTAGATGGCGCAGTCACGCTCAACGTGGTGTGCCCGGACCCGCCCATGGCAGACTCGCAGAACTTTGAGACGCCGGCGCAGGTGCCGCTAGAGCAGCGCCTGCAGGTGAACTCCACGGCGGAGCTGTTCTTCGACATCAGCCTCTACCCTAGCCATGGCACGGTCGACGGCGTCGATGAGCGGCGGGTGTCCCTCTACACGCCGGACTTTGACTGGTGCAGCTTGCAGGACGCGCTGGACAATTGGGGCTTTGATGTCACGGACCTGTTCGGCCAGTTCACGTTTGCGCTGGTGTTCATCAAGGTCACATGCCCGGCGGCGCCCAAGCCGCAGGATCAGGTGATTAAGATGGTGGCCAAGCTCGGGCTTGTCATCAATGTGACGCTCACCATCGCGTCCGGTGCGACACCCTTTTACATTGAGACGTCAATTGATCCCATGAACGCCTTCTTAGGGCCGATCATGGTGGACGAGAAGAACCCGCGCGTCGCAACCACGACGTTCACGCCCTTTGACGGCTTCTGCAACTATGAGGACCTCGCCGATCCCTTCAATTGGATCGTGTACGATCCCTTTGGACAGGCAGGCGAGGCGACATGCTCAGTCATCCTCCGTTGCCCCGATGCGCCCACCGCCAGGGACCAAAGCGTGCAGCTGCTGGTGGGTGAGAAAGAGCGGCTAATCAGGCTGCAAGTCACCGGCGCCCCGCTGCTAGAGTACCTCATATACGCACCGCCAGGCAATGGCAAGCTCTCAACGCCCACTGTAGACAACACGGTGATATACACGCCGGACGCGGACTTCTGCTCGGTTGACGGATTCCTGGACACGGTGTTCTACGTGGTCAGCGACGCCTTCGGTGCAGCTGCAGACGGCAGCCTGTCCATCACTGTCCTATGCCCGCCGCCGCCGACGGCGGACGATGCATACTTTGCCATCACTGTCAACACCCTGTTGCTTGAAGTCAAGCCGGTGTTTGGCCCGGCGGGTAGCAACCTCACCATAAAGGTCAGCGACCCACCGGGCTTCGGCACGGTGGTGTACGACCCTGTCCGGGTCGTCTTTACGTACACGCCTACCGGTGGCCGGTGCCCGCCTGGCAAGACGGATGACTTTGTATTCTCTGTGGATGACGTGTATGGGCAGGACACCGCGTTTGGTGTCGTGACTGTTGAGTGCCTAAGGGTGCGCAGGAGGGGCCGCATGTTGCTGGAGCAACCTAAGCACATGCTGGCATTGCCTGCTGGTACCGGTGGTGGTAGAATGGGCAGCGCTGCTGGCTTCAGCATTGGCCGGCAGTGATTTCTTTGTACACATGTGTGTTATGGCATATGTCAGTATGTGTACATGGTATGGTAGGATGCCACAGAAGCAATAGCTGCTTTGTGTCATGTGTACATGTTGGCTGTTGTTCTTTTGCTACACATGCAGGCACATGTCTTTTTCTGCTGCTGGGGATGGTGCTGGGGCAGCACATTTGAAAGCTATGGTTTTCTTTGTTGTTTATACGCATGGCAAGGGTGATGGTAGCCTATATGCCATTAAGAGGTGTCGGATGTGAATGTACGTCAATGTATTGGGGAAGCTGCCACCATTATGATTTGGGGAGGTTGCCACCATTTGTGCCTGAACGACGCAATCAAGAGCGGCTTTTGTCCGCATGCATCCGGTGTACGTATGTATAACATGCATGTCGTGTGGCACAACGCCCTTGTGTGGCTGGGTGTATGTTCTTGCTGGTTGCTTTTTGACATGCCGCAAGTGCAGTGCGTGACATATCTACGTGCCAACAGTGTCAGCATGCTAGCACAACTACTTGTGCTGGTTGCAGGTGTGCTACTAAATGATTTGACTTACCATTTAGCTGCCAAAAGATGCGAGTTGTGCAATTGCAGGCAATAGCTGCTTGCGAGTCATGCGTACCATGCTTACTGTCAATTCTGTTTGTATAGCGCCACAATGGCGGCAGTCCATATGTCTTGTGGACTATGTCTGCTTGCCTTGCTTAGGCCTGACACTGACAGTGCTGTTGTCTCGATGCTGATCGGTTATGCACGTGCCTTGATCAGGCACGTAGCTGATGGTAGATGTACAGCCGAAGCAAGTTGTTGTTATGTTTCATGCTGGCCGAGGGATTCCCGTCGGTCGTCATCTGTGTAGCTGATGATCGTTGTCATGTGTTGACGCACATCTGTACCAAGATCATTTCAGGTTGGAAAGGCATGGACAACATGCCTGCCTGGTAGCAGGCTGCAACCTTTGAGATGCAAATGTGATGCAAATGGTGTGTCTAGCTGGCAATGCTGCTGCTGGCCCTTGCTCATGAGCTGTTGATTTTCCGTAATGTTCTCAGTGCTTGCATGTTCGCTCTGTCTTCTTGTGTTCACCTGTGTACCGCTGTCTGCAAAGTTTCAGCGCCTAGCTGTCTTCTGTTGCTACTTGCTGCTTGGCAGCAGTTGGCTTGCAGTGTGACTTCAATTTTGCGGAGTAGGGTTGCGCAAAGTGCCTTGTTTGTATAGCACAGGGTGGGCTGCCTTGTGAATCTGTTGCATTGTCTACTATGGCACACATGCTTCAGATTCTTGCTTGATCACTGAGCAGGTCATATGCAGCGGAACTGCTGATGATAGCTTTGTTGTTCATGCAGGCTGCTTGCATGTCCAAATGTTGTCTATCAATCGTCCTCACCCGCAACAGTACTGTTTTATGGCAGCGCTGCCGCAGCCAGCGGTCGGCCGTCACGGGGTGCATATCCATCAGCCGCTCAGCGCTGCTGGCATGTTGACACGAGGTCACCTCACGGTATGCCGTCATCTGTGCCACGGTTGCGTTTGCTCACCTACATGACGCAGTGTGGTTTTCAACTAACTGCCAGTCAATTGATCGTAGACCTCGGAGGGTGGCTGGGCGATTCTTGTTGCAAGCAGCCACTGAGCGTAGCAGGGCTTGCATGCCAACTCGGTACCAAGTGCCGGTATCTGGATCATCTTGATACAGTGCAGGTTGCTGCAGTACTACAGTGTCATCTGTTGCCGCCAAGTTGGCGATACACTGTAGTGGTTTGGCCTGGTTTGAACTTGCCAAGCAGAAGATCCGCTTCACACCAACAACTACTATCCACTGGTGCCTCACAACTGTCATGGAGTGCCTTGTTGAGAAAGCCTTCATGTCGTTACCATTTGTTACAAACAACGCTGGTTACAGTACATGCCTTGCAGCCTTTCGCAAGGCTAGCGCAAACAAGGTGAGAAATCGGCTAGCGCAAAGTGGACCCACCACAGTGTCCAGCACCAACATGATTGTGATAAGCGCAATGCCAGCGCCGCCACAGAGCTGGCAGCTCAATGAACTCGTAACGTGGAATGCAGCAGCACTAAACCAAGCACATCATTCAAAGGTTGAACCTCGTCGTATGCCCCTTGAACCATGCCAGCAGAACAGGCGCTACCAAAACAGCACACACATGCAGCCGAGCCACGCCCAGCAACCTGCATGCTGTGCGTGTTTCCGATGTAAAACAGACAATCTGTGCAGGGGCATTGCAGCAGCCACAACACTAGCACTGCTTGGGCATTGGCCAGCAATGCAACTCTAGGGTTTGACTTGTAGCCACGCGAGACGCAGTAACACGGCTGTGCTTGGCATGCTTAGCAGTACCAATACTGGTGCAGTGACAGTGCAGGTGCAACCTGCAGAATGCAGCGTCCTCAACTACCGCTGCTCTGCTTCCCCATGTCCGCTGCTGCTACAGTGCAACATACTCAATTTGGTAGCGCCACACATGTGTCCTCTACAGGGCGGCAACCAAACCGCAGCATCAACAGCACACGTTCTGCGAATGCCAGAAGCGCCATGCTATGTGCAGCACAATACACAAGTGGCGCAGCATGCTGCTTCTGGCATTCGGAGAACCATAGGGAACATGCATTGAAACAGTGCCTGTGTAACGAACCCTTGAACACATAGATGCAGGTAAGATGACATCGCAGACCGAACGGCTCACACACGCCTCAGAATGGAGTGCATGCAACAGCAGCATGCACATGCTCAAAGCAACCTCCCATCGCACAGCAATGCGACACTTGCTGCCAGGGTTGTATACTCAACTCAACCAGCCAATGTGCTGCCATTGCAGTACTGTATGCTACAATGCAGCGCATAGCACACGGTTTTCCAGGCAGCGATGGCATGCTGAACCATCACTTGGGGGATCCTGGAGCCAGAGCCCGTATGCGTGCTTTTAGACACCCTCCTTTTGCAAAGTGTGTTAACATTGCTGACAACTAGCAGTCGTTCCAAGCTGACTCAGAGGCCATGGTAGCACCGCACTGCAGCAAGCAGTCAACAACAAGCGAAAGATTCGAGACTGTGGCTGCGGCTCATAACCGCCAGGTAATCAGCAACAGTAACATAACTTTTCTTTCTGGCACCCTTCACTCTACAGATGTCAGCACCAGCTGAAAGCTTGCAGTCGCTTCAAGCCAACCCAGAGGCCATGGTAGCATCGCACAGCAGCAAGCAGTCAACAACACGCACAAGACTCGTGACAGTGGCTGCGGCTGGCGACTGCCAGGTGTTCAGCAACAGTACCAGAACATCGCCTTTCGGCACCCTTCACTCTGCAATGTCTTGACACCCGCTGAAACTGGCAGTCGCTCCAAGCCGGCCCACAGGCCATGGTAGCATCACACAGCAGCAAGCAGTCAACAACAACACGCGAAAGACTGGAGACTGTGGCTGCGGCTAGCGACTGCCAAGTAACGAAGAGTGCTGCACGCGCAAACTGTTTGCGTGCGCTCACGGCCAAACCGTGCTCCATTGATAAACCACACGTGGCACAGCGCTACTAACGCTGCTCCCCTCGTACCACAGCAGACAATCCTCGCGCCTGGTGTTCCGTTACATAACATGTTACATACCATGTTACATAACACGTTACACCTTGATGTTTTCCTGCTCGATGAGTGCCCTCACTCGGTCCTTGAGCTGCCAGGGCAGCGTGAGGCCGCGCTCCGGCCTGCCCTGGATGATGGTCAGGCACAGGTTGCGGAACTTGTCCTTGCACTGCATGTTGTTCTTGCTGGCCAGGCGCGGGTCCTGCAGCAGCAGCAGCAGCAGCAGCAGCAGAGAGGCAAGCATGGTCAGGCACAGGTTGCGGAACTTGTCCTTGCACTGCATGTTGTTCTTGCTGGCCAGGCGAGGGTCCTGCAGCAGCAGCAGCGGCAGCAGCAAATGACAAGTGGTGGTGTTAGCCTGTGAACAATTCCAAATCAACTGCTTGCACTGCATGTCGTTCTTGCTGACCAGGCGCAGGTCCGGCAGCAGCACAGCGCATGAACAACAGTAATCGTTTGAGGGAGGCAAAAGCGACAGCTGCCAATGTGTGCACACAAGCAGCAGGACTTGTGTGAGTGACCATGCACATGCTGGGCGCACACCCCAGCAACACCACACTCAGTGCACCACCACGAGACTCGGGTCGCAGCACGGCTGTGACAGTGGATTTCCGTGCAACACAGCAGCAAGAAGTGTATAGCATAACAAGCAGCGCTCCCTCACCATGACGATGGTGCGCCACGCGCTCAGCCCATACTTCTCCACGCCCTCAATCAGCGCTTCAATCTGCTCAGTCGTCCAGCGCGTCTTGCGGGACGGCGTGCGCGCACCGCCTGTGGCGCTGGTGTAGGCGGCACTAGCCAGCGCCTCATCGACCATGGGCACATTCTCCAGGTCCTCTGGGATCTGCAAGCAAACCAATCAAATCAGAGATTTGAGCATTTCAAATGCTAAGCCTTTGATAAATGTGGGTTCAAGGGTGCGCTGGCAAGCGCCTCATCGACCATGGGCACATTCTCCAGGTCCTCTGGGACCTGCAAGCGGAACGACCGGATTAAATGTTGAGCAGTTTAGGCCTACATCATATAAGTGGAGTGATGGAAGCAGCGCTTGCCAGCGCCTCGTCAACCATTGGCACGTTCTCCAGGTCCTCTGGGATCTGCGTAACAGGCAGAAGGGGAAGGAGGCAAGGAGTGTTAGGTGTTATGTTGGTGACAGCAGTGACGTAGGCGGCACAGGCCAGCGCATCGTCAACAATTGGCAAATTCTTCAGGTGAGCATGGATCTGCATACCAGCCAGAAGATACGGCACCAGGTTAGGTTGCAACAGTTTGACAGATGCTAGCAGTGTAACAGAATTAATTGTGATGTAGGCAGCGCTGGCTAGGGCCTCATGTACCATAGGCACGTTCTCTAGGTCCTCTGGGATCTGCACGCAAAAGACAAGATCAAACTTTGTAAAGTCGAGAGGCCAAAAAACATCCCAACTGTCACAGGGAGCTGGACAACACCTCATCAACCATTGGCAATACTGATTGGCTGCAGCAGCAGCTGCTCACCATGATGCGCAGGATGATGGCGCTGTTGTTGCCCACGTTGTAGTGGGCCAGCGGCATGGGGCTGCCGTCATCCTTAGCGTCAGCCATCTCCTCACCCGTCTCGGTCAGCAGCGTCTGCAAAGTGGCAGCAGCAGCAGCAGCAGGACATGTTTCAGCATGGGGCTGCCAACATCTTCTGCATTGGCCATCTCGCCTCCTCTGTGCAATCAGAAAGGCCGGCAATGTGGCAGCGGCGGCAAGAGCGAGATTAACAGCAGATCCAAAAGCGGGTTTCCAGCAATAGACATGCAGCAGCCTGCAATGTCGCAGTGCCAACAGCAGCTTGCATATAGATACCCTAAAACAGCAAAATAAGCAGAGCCAACGAAGCCTACCAACTGGAACTGGCACGCCAGGAGGGTCAGGGCCGAGTGCATTGCTGATGTGTACAACCTGCGTTGCAATTGCAAGAAAAAACCGTGGCATGCCGCCTGTGCGCACCTGCAGCGCCGGCAGCAGCTTGTTGTGTGCCTGGTACTGGAACAGGCGCTTCAGCATCATCACGTCACCGTTCATGGGCACCTCAACAATGCCAGTCCTGCAAGGTAACCACCAGCAATGCATAGCAGCAGCAGCAGCAGCACAGTCAGCTAGGTGTGTAAACACCTAGACAGCACTATCACCCTCATTTCAGACAGCTGTGCTGCACTGCTGGAGGTTATGCATGCATGCACAAGCCTCGGGCGTGTGTGCCCAGAGCCGGATGCTCTGCCAACATGCTGTAGCCAAACTGCAGCAGTTGAGCATAGGTGGCCGCCCAACTGGACCACACACTGCCACAGATTGTCCTGCAGCTCAGGTGGCAGGTCCAGCTAGATGCATGGATGATTTCATGATGCTTGAAGTGCTACTGCCCTTCAAAAGCAAGTATCAAGCAGCCCCACCTCTCAGTCAGCTCAATGTCATTCAGCTCTGGCGGCAGGCGCAGCGAGATGCATGGATGCTTGAGTGATGCTTACAGTGCAGATGCGCTTCACAGTCGAGTATTAAGAAGCCCCACCTCTCAGTCAACTCAATGTCATTCAGCTCAGGCGGCAGGTCCAGCTAGATGTGTGGAAGCTTTCATGATGCTTAGCGTGCATATGTACTTCAAAGGCAAGTACCAAGCAGCCCCACCTCTCAGTCAGCTCAATGTCATTCAGCTCAGGCGGCAGGTCCAGCTGGAACTGGATGGTGGCCAGGTGCCCCGAGCGCTTGGCAGCTGCGAGCGCTTGATAGTCTGCCTTGCGCACCGTCTCAACCTGCTGCCGCTGCAGCTCGGCTGCAGTTGCAGGAGAGATATGTTGATTGTGTGGCCAAAGGGCAGCAATGGGAGGGGGAGAGAGGGAGGTCAGGATAAGCCATGTAACAGCAACAAAGCAGCAACAGCGCCGCAGCCTTATGCATTAGGAGACAACGGCAACCTTTTGAAAGTGTTCAAACAGTTCTGTGCAATGCACGTATGCTCTGCAGTTGGATACGTTTGCAGGCTCCAGCACGCAACGGACCGTGGTGGTCTACGGCACATGCACAGTGTGTGCAAACTGCGCGGCTTCCACTGTGCGTTTCCCTTGACCCCCTGCTGCAGTAGCATCACGCATAACACCTGGCCTGGCTACAAAAGCAAGGGGCGCTACTCAAAAGTCAGCTAGCCGCATGTGTTGATTGCTTACATGAGTAGTACTCCCCAAGCTCGTCAGGTGCTCCTGCTGCATGGGCCGCAAACATCTGCGCGTCATGTGCCGCCTGCAGCTGCAGCGCATCTGGGAAGTGCACCTGCTGCCCGTTTGCATCCACCAGCTGCTGCACAGTAAGGCCCTGGATGTTCAGGCTGCCTGCAACTGCAGCAGCCATTGCAGCAGGGTCAAGCTGCATGCCTGCAGTCAAAGCGGCTGAGACAGGCACTGCTCCTGCAAGCGCTGCTGCAGAGGCTGCGTCCAACTGCCCCCCAGCAGCTGCTGCAGCTAGCTGCGCCTGTACTGCCTGCAGCTGCAGCTCGTGCTGTGCTGCTGCTTGCTGCGCTGCCTCAGCGTTCAGCTGCGCCATCTGTGCTGCAGCTGCTGCAGCCTGTGCAGCTGCTGCTGCCTGCATATCTTCAGCACCTGGCTGCTGCAGGTGCTCTAGGCCTTGCACCTGGAGGCCTGCAGCTGATGCAGCGGCTGCTGCTGCAGCTGCAGCGGCTTCTGCGCTGGCATCGTGCATGCCTAGGCCGGCTGCATGTGCGTGCATATCTTGGTGCAGCTGCTGATCGTCTGGTTGGGGTGCAGCCACGCCGTCCATTGCCATCTGCCCAACTGCTACATGCTGCGGTGCAAACTGGCCGTCACTGCGATGGTACAGCACAAAGCAGCAGCACAGAGTAGCAGTGCAGGAGCAGACACCAAGGATAAGCCTACTGGGTGGTGCACTGCTGTTGCTGGCGCGGCGCATGCAGCGCGCTGCCAGCACAATGCTGGCAGTACGTTTGCTATGCTTGCCCAGTGGCTTCCGCAGAAATGGCGCATTAAACTGCACATGCTGAGATGCTGCTGTTACAAACTTGTTGGAACCACCTGACAGATGCCATACGTTGAACCACATTTGGTACTAGCAAGCTAGACTACCACCGCGTGCCCAGCTGGCAGCAAACCCCACACCAACCTGTGTCCAAACTCGCCCTCCTGACGTGGCCGCTTTGCTTCCCGGCCGTGCTCGTCCAAAGATGCGTCCATATCAGTCCTGCTCTGCTTGATCAAGGCGGGTCGTGATCTTCAGCCCTGGGCAGGGTCCAACACACACACAGCAACAGCCCCTCGCTGACTAGCCCAACTTGCCATGTCCCATCAGGCACATGGCCCAGCTACTCAATTCCGAACAACATGTGTAGGATCGCTGTAAGCACGGCACACGTATAGGGCCTTTCCCGGTTGTGGCCAGACAGCTCCGTTTGCGACGCGTGCACGATGCTCATGCAGGACCTTCTACAGCTCAGACTGAAGAAACGGCCTGACACCAACCCTGTTTCAAACCTGTGCTGGGCCCTGGGTTCGCCTACGCCCTTGCGACCTAGAGGTTCCCTGGTGGGGTGCAGCGCCAGCAAGCCATGGGCAGGCCGAAGCGCACCAGCAGCAGCGGAGTACTCACCGAGAATCTCTTAAGTTGCTTCCTCCGGTGCCTTGCGGGCTGATGAGCTCACAGCGGCTGTGCCCCCTGCTTTCCACACGTGGCTGATTTGCGTGTCGTAGGCTAAGAAATGGTTTTGAGTAGTCCACGATTGAGCTCTGGCTGCATGTTTGTGGGCGCTGATGCCTTCAGATTGGCGCCACAAGTAACACCCTGTCACAATTGTCAAAGGCGATGAGCGAGGCCCAACATTCGCCCAGAGCACTTGAAATAGAGCTGCATTGCGCTACAGATGCCTGTCACCGCCGGCAGACGAACGCGCTGTGCTGACGACAGTGCTGAAGATGTACACCTTGGCTGCTGCAGTGCAGCCTGTGTTGTTGTATGGCTTGCATGTTGCTTTAAGACCATCATTGCTTCTCTGCGGGTCCTGCACCAGAACACCTGGCCTTGCTGTGGTGGGAGTAGGACTATAGTGACAGCACAGCACCGCCATTGAGTGACAGGCATCACATGGAGTGTTCCAGGACAACCAGGGTGCAGTCCTGCCTCACAGTACCATAAGCGTCAGCAACACATTTGGAAGGGCAAATCATAATGGTTCCAGAAGGCCCAGGCATCAGCAGCAGGCGCCCAGCTGCACTGCGTGTGTCGCTTGACGCATCACTAGCGTCACCTGAACTGCTGACAAGCACAGCAACAGCCGCTGCCATGACCTACTATGGAGGCAACTATGCACCCACATGCTTCCAACCCTCACTAAGCACATGCTGTGGCACCCAGGGTCAAACTGCAAACTGCCCCGGTGCGTTCTGCTGGGACAACTTGTTAGTGGGTGACATGGTCAGCAGCTGTCGCAACACAAAACTTGTCAAAAGAGCACCACCACTGCGAGGCAGCTGTACTCTGTACTCTGTACAGCTGCATCATGCAGCACAATGTGTACGTGCACGCAAGGCTGCCTCTGCACACAAGTGTACCTCCCCTGCAGCGCCCGAACCTGAAGTTGCTCCTGCACCATCTTCCTGCAAGCGCAGGAGCCATCTGCTGCCTTGCATTCAGGCTTTGCAGCACTCGCTGCAGCTCTGCCTCAGCTCACAAGCACCAGCAGCCCCTACAGCACAAGCACAAGCAGCTCACCCAACAGCAGGTGGCAGCGCGCTGCAGCTAAGACTCGCGCTGCCAGCAGCGCTGCAGAAATGACAGCACCAGCATGTCTCAAGGTGCTGCAGAAGACGCCTCTGCCGATGGTGCTTGCACGCATGAAGGTGAGCAGAAGCATGCAGCAGACGCATACAAAGCAAGCTGCAGTGGCCCGTGCTCTGCTCTGCACAGCTCTGCTGTTCGTGTTTGTGTGTGGCTATACACGCACCAGGGCTGGTGCAATCCAAGTGCAAATTACCGCATTCAAAGCAATGAGTATGCCCGCAGCCAATGGGCCCGTTTGCTGCTGGTGTCGTGCCAGCATGCCAGCAAGCAGAAGAGGCTCCAGCTGCGTTCTGCTTGCGCTCTTGCCACAGGTGCTGCTGGAACGCTTGCACACCATGGAAAGGGGACATTGGCCCTGCAGCTGCAGCAACAGCCACCGTAACAGCAGCAGCTAGCCACAAAACTCAGCAGCAGCATGCGCTCTCCAGCCATCCCTGCAGCCAGCTGAGCACATCACCTCACTCAGCAGCAGCAGCAGCACGCAGATGCGTTGGGGCTGGCGACGGACCCCTGGGGTCTAGGACCCCACCTAGAACCCCAGACAGTGCAAAACCGCCAGGGTGTAGGGGCCAGGGGCGGCGAAGCATCACTGAGCCCAGCATGGGTGGTGGAATTGATAGCAGCGGCAAGCTGACAGCGCAGACGATTGTGTCAGAGCTGGAAGTGATGTTTGGGTGAGGGTCCGGCTATATATGTGCGGTTGACTGTGCGTTTCTGTGGCTTGAGCGGTGTTGACTTTGATGGCTCAATCAGCAGAAGCTCCAGCAGCAGCGTTGCTCACGGCTGGGTACCTTCACGATGGCTTTGCAACAGATTTGAAGCCAACGCTGCATTCAGCAGCAGCAACGGCAGCGTGCTTGTGTAGCTCTGCAGAGCCCAGAATTAATCCTGTAGCTCAACTGCGGCAGCACAGACTGCAGCAACACTTCCCAGCATTGAGGAGGCAGCCACTGAGTAGTGATGGCTGCTTGCGCACCTTGCTGTGCCTGCAGGTTTGTGAGTGAGTTTCTGGCCAAAGTGCCTGCAGAAACGCGGGTGGCATGGCAGCAGTAGCGCGCCTGGAGAACTACAAGAAAGACCAGGTACGTCTCAGCAGTGCTCAACCGGTTTTTCAGTCTGGTATGTCGGCATTTGAAAAAGCAGCTACGATGCTTGACAGCAGTTGCAATGCGGCAGAATCTGCCTTACTTTGGTGTCATGTTACTCTGCAGTAGCCTGCAGTGACGGCCGGCACATGTGAATGTTATGTACTGCCTGGTGTACAACTATGATCTGCCTGCTTGCTGCTGCAGCTCATCTATGACATTGGTCAGCAAGCAAGCAACTTTTACATCATCCTGTCTGGTCGCATTGACATCTGGTCGCATCCACAATGCAGCAGCAGGTGCGGAACGCGCCCTCACACCCATCCTGCTGCTAGTGCAACACAACACAAGCAGTTTTGTAGAACATCGGGCTGTTCCTTTTCTTCTGGCGCTGGTGGTTTCAAGAAGCGAACTTCTTAGCTGAGTGCCAACTTGTGCTTGCAGGCCCAAGTCGATTGTGAGTGTTCTGCGCAAGGGTGACACCTTTGGTGACCAGGCCATTATCAACAAGGCACGGCACAGCACTGCAGCGTCACCTGGCTCCAACGCTAGCCTGCTGGTGGTGTCACAGGAGGTGAGCAGTTGATGCTGATGGCCATTTGCCAACCATCTGCAGCATCAACCTACTGCTGCGATGACGCTCAAGCGGAAACGTTTGCACGAGCATCACATCCAGCAGCACCACTGCGGAACGTTTTCAGTGTATGTTGCTGCAAGCAGGACTTCCTGCAAGTGTTTGGGCCGTACTTCCAAGACGTTGCCACCACACGCACCCAGTTCCTGACGTCAAGTGTGGCGCCCCTCAAGACAGCACAGCATGCAGAGGCAAGTGCACGGCTCTGCTCCGAGCGTACACGTCCTGCTGACTGAAGTCACAATTGGGCTTGGCTGACCACACATACTGCTCGATTGCAGCTGCCGTGTAGCACTGTGCGACTCACTGGAGGTTCACCGTATGCTGTGGCTGCTGACGTTGTCTGTTGCGATGCATGTTTGACTTTGATGCATGTTTGACTTTGATGCATGTTTCCTGGGTGATGTTGACTGCGGTGCTTGATTTGCTGCAGGTGCAGCGGTTATGTTCAGCCATGGTAAGCAGCAAGCCGCCTGCAGGCAAGGAGTTTGACCTGCAACAGGAGCAGATCTTCTTTGTAAAGGTGGGGCTAGGTTGGGTGTTTTCAACAGCTGCCGGCAACTGAAAAGCCAGCAGATGGGCATAGGTTGCAGCACTGCACACTGTTGGTTGTGTCACGCACTGCGGCCGCACGAACCCAAACAGATCTAGAACAAGCAGCAGGCACAATGCTGCCTACAAGAGTTGAGTTGTGTGTTGTTGGGATAGTCAAACATCTCGGAAACCGCTGCTGTTGTGCTTGCAGGAGGGCGGCTTTGAGCTGCAGTTGATTGACCTCGCAGCGCAGCGTGCAGCAGATGCGGCGTTTGCTACTGCCATTGCAGCCTCATCAGCCATGGCAGCAACTGCTGAGCGGACGCAAGCACCCCACAATAGCCGCGCTACTGGCATGGCAACAGGCACTGCCGCTAGGCCTAACAGCAGCAGTGGTAGAACAGTAACACCACCTAGCAGCGGGCAGGCAGCAGCAGTGAGTGCGGCATCTGCTGCTGATGAAGATGCCGCGTCATCGACGTTGCTGTATGCTGCTGCAGCAGCAGCTGGGTTTGCAGCAGCTGCGGGATCGGGGCTCGGCGACTTGCCGACGCTTGCGCAGCATGGCGTGCTGGCGAGTGTGCGAGTCAAAGATGGCAAGGCGTTGGGCACACTGGGATATGAACGGGAGCTGCGGAGGCAGCGTCACGCAAGCGTTCTTAGGCGGGTGAGTTACATCTTTAGCTTGGCTGGACTAGGCTGGTGAAAGGGACGCAGTGGTGGGTGATCGCTTGCCAGTTTGTGCAAGGTTGTTCGTAGCCGCAGCGGATGCTGGTGTGTCTTGCAGGGCGCGTCAGTTGCGTGCTAATGCTCTGGCAGCTGCTGCTGCTCTTGTGAATAGCATGCTGTGGCTGTTTGTTGCAGGTTGTGGCCATGCTGCGCCCTAGCAGCTGCCGCTGATGTTATTTTATGACGCACTGTGGCTGTTTGTTGCAGGCTGTGGCCATGCTCGGCCCTGGCAGCTACTGCTGCTCTTGTTCACGACGCACTGTGGCTGTTTTGTTGCAGGCTGTGGCCGTGCTGGGCCCTGGCAGCTGGTTTGGTGGGGGCAGCAGCATCTACGGCCCAGGGCAGCTGCTGCTGGCGCTGCGTGTGGTGGCGAAAGGTGGGCTGCCGCAGCACACAGGCTAATCAGCCAGTCAGCCATGCTCAAGCTCTGCTTGCACCATACACTGAAAGGCGGATGTTCTTTGCCCTTATCATCACTGGCAGCTGGGCCATTATGTGTGACAGCTGCGCATGCAGTTGTCGATCGCTGTGATTGGCTGACGCTGCTGCTGTTGTGCTGCATGTTGTGCAGGCAGCAGCTGTGAGCTGATACATCTGCCGCTTGACGGTATAGCCCAGCAGGGTGGAGACGGCCTGATCAGGTGAGCTGCAGTGAGAGTTTTACAGTGCCTCGCGTGCAGTGCTGGTGTGCAGGCGCTTGGCTTGAGTATTGCAACATGTGTGGAGAAGTGACCGCTGGAGCGTCTCTTGCTGACGTGGAGACATGCTTTGTGGCGATGCTGCCATCAGCTTGACGTACCACTTTCAATAGCTGGGGCCTGATTGCTGACCCTTCCAGCACGTCCCTACTGCCGCACAAATTGCAGGCGGTTGCGTGACGATGCTGCCTTCAGCTTGACGTATGAGTTATGTCAGCTGGGGCCAGCTTTGCTGACCTTTCCAGCACAATTCTACTGCTGCGTGACAATGCTGCCACGAGATTGGGACGACAGTTGCATCAGCTGGGGCCTGATTGCTGACGATGTAACAACTGTCTACTGCCGCACACTTTGTGCACACTATGCATGCGGCTACGTGACGATGCTGCTTTCAGCTTGACGTACCACTTGGGCCGGCTGGGGCTGCTGCCAGATTGCTGACACTTGCAGCACCTTTCTACTGCTGCACACCTTATTGCCGCACACTTTGCAGGCGGCTGCGTGACGATGCTGCGTTCAGCTTGACCTACCACTTGGGCCGGCTGGGGCTGCTGCCACCAGGCACATCAGTGGGCCATCCGCAAGCCTCACTACTGTCATCATCTGCAGCTGCTTCATCAGCTGCCGCAGCAGCAGCAGCAGCAGCAGTGGATGCAGCACATGGAACCAGCCTGCAGATGTCTCAGACAGCAGCCGGGGTGGGTCAAGTGCAGTTCCCCCTGGCAGTAGCTTCAATAGGGACCTGGGGTGGCGGCAGCACTTGCAGCTCTATGCCCAGTACTCCCAAGGTGATGCAGCGCTTCGAGAGGCTGCTCAACCTGCAGCAGCAGCAGCAGCAGCAGGTGTGGGGCCTGCAGCAGCAGCGTCTGCCTGTGCAAGGGCCAGCATGACTGCATCACTGACGGCCTGTGCCAGCAGCAATGCTGTTGCTGCGCCTGGGGTGCTGCTGAGCACAGCAGCGGTCAGCAGTGAAGGCGACCCCACTGCTGCTGCTGCTGCTGCTGCTGTTGGTGGTACACTTCGAAGGCAAGGCAGACAGCGGCAGAAGCATGTGCATGTTGCAGGGAGTGGTGTTTACAGTCCTGCTACAATGGCAGCCTTGCACCATGTCAATAGCTTGAAAGCACAGTGCTCAGCTGATGGGAGTAGCAGGGGTGTTGGTTTAGCTGTGCGAAGTGTAGATGCTGCTGATTCTGGCAGCAATGCAAGTAAAGTATCTGCTGACAGAGCAGCAGCCGCACCGACAGTGCGATGCAGCAGCAGCAGGCCAGGAAGCCCTAGGCAAGGAGGCGGCAGCAGCAGCAGTAGACCAGCTAGTGCGGTGAACCCCAGGGCATCGGTCAGGTGCAGTGGCATCATTGCAGGCGCTACTGGCGCTACAAACACAGCTGCAGGAGCGGCAGCAGCTGGCAGTGGCAGTGATGGTGTGATGTGTCGTTGCAGCTCACCACCCAGGGGCCCTGTAGTAGGCCTAGGCAGCTGCGTTAGCAAAAGCTGCAGTGGTGCGGTGACTGCTGCAGAGCGCTACTGGGCGCAGCCAGGGCATGCCAGCTATGGTGCAGCAGCAGGGCTGTCGCCGCTGCTGTCGAGCTTGTTTACAGGTGAGGCCTGCACAACAACACCGCCTGATGCCAGCATGTAACAGAATGTGGTGTAGTGCCTACTGGGATTGAGAGGCCGAACTGTTTAACTTGTTCGGAACAATGCACTGCATGAGTGCGCTGATGTGGTGCACTTGCCCATCAAATTGGACGGCGTGCTGCTCATGCGTGCAGACGGCAGGCACTTGCGGTGTGCTCTGCTTCACCCAGTCCAGCTTGCTCTGGTTCGCTAAGACTCAATTCAAAAGCACATATCTGACGCATGACGGTCCGACGCTGCGTTCCACTGCCACTGCAGATGGTCTGCAGCCACTGGTGCATGAGATAGACGGCCTACTAGACAGAGCACTAGCACATGGCCGGCCAGCATCAGCAGCAGCCCGCCTGCAGCAGCCCCATGCAGCAGCCGGTGGTGGTGGCAGCCCAGGCCCAGGCAGCAGTGCAAAATGCAGCTGGAGCAGAACGTATGCGGCACAGCTAGGAAATAACAGACTTCAAAGTGCAGCCGCAGGTGGTGGAAGCTTGAGAGCTTGGCAGCTGGCAGAGCAGCAGCAAGCTGGCATGCATGAAGGTGGCAGCAGCGCTGGTGTTGCGGATGTGCCTGCTGATGTGCTGCAACATAAGCCGTATAGTAGCTTGCTGGCTGCTACTGTGATGTGGCAGCGCAGTAGTGATGTGAGTGTGCGGCTGCCGCTGCGGCAGTGCCTGACAACAGCCGAGATAGAGCAGGGAGGGCGACTGGTTTGAACGCCAGGTTGCAGCATAACCTGCTCAGCGTATGCAGTGTTGCGCATGTATTTCATTGAGCAGCTGGTCACGTGGACTGCTAGCAGTTCAGATGCCCACCAACCTCTGCAGCGGTTGGCACGCTAGGATGACCCAATGGCCAGAAGCTGTCATGACAGAGGCTTGGAACCCCGGACCCTGCATGCGCCTTGACGTGCTGTTGATCAGTGATGCTGTGTTGAGATGATGTAATATTTGATATCGTCTGCCGAACCGTTTCGTGCCTTATTTCTACCACAGCGGGAGCTGCGGCGCTCACCTGCTGTGTTCCGGCCCGGACAGTTCAAGTGTGCATTCTGAAGCGAGTTACATATACTTCAAGTTGCGTTCAACTAGTTTGTTCTTCGGCTAGCGCCCAAGAGGCAGGAGCTGCGGAGTTGAAGCAGCAGCAGCAACAACAGTAGGTACCTGGTCTCAGCACGTGTGCTCTTTGCCATGCAAGCTTGCCACTTAGCGTAGGTGGTTTGAGAGATTCCTGTGGTAGCGGAGCAGTCTCTGCATGCAGCTGCTGTGCAGCTTTTTGGCGCAGCAGCGGCCCTGTACTATCTGCACTTGCATGCAGCTCATCCTCACTCTGCTTGCTGCTGATTCTGTTATTACACCTGCAGACCAGCGACCCGCACCTTTGCACAGCAGTAGCTCTACTTTCATCCATCACAGCCAGCAGCAGCTGTCCTGCAAGCAGCCACCAACAGCTGGCCAGCCGCGCTCAGCTGCAGGCAGGCTACTGACCCAGTCAACACCCTAGAGGGTACATAACAGCAGCAGAAGCAGCAGCAGCAGAAGAAGCAGCAGCGACAGCAACAGAGCGGCAGCGGCAGCCATGTCGTATGACGAGGTAGAGATTGAAGACATGAAGTGGGACGAGCAGCTGCAGGCATACACCTACTCGTGCCCCTGCGGCGACCTGTTTCAAATTACACTGGTGAGCTACACGTGCGGTTCTTGCTTGTGTGAGTGCAGTGAGTCGGCTGGCATGGTTTGGGTGCACACTGCAATGGGAGGGCATGCACTGGCTACAACCACGCTTGCTTTGCACGTAAACTGGGGTGCAACTGTCATGTTGACTGACCTGCTGCAACTGCTGAGCTATCTGTCCTGCAGGAGCAACTAAAGGCTGGTGAGGAGATTGCTAGGTGTCCCAGCTGTTCCCTGTATATAACAGTCATTTATGACCAGGTGAGGGTTGTGCACAATGCATGCTGACAGTGCAAGGTGCCTTAGCTGCACTGCTGTAGCTGCGGCAGCACCAGCAATGCCTACAGCTGGCGGTGGAGTTGAGAAGAGTAGCTGCATGTCAGCAGAAATCAGCAGCGAGGTTGCACAAACATCAATACGGCCACTAACAGCCAGTGCTCAGCAGTGAATGAACATGTCATAACCTGCACACCTGAAGTTGACGGCAGTTCTTAGGTGCATGCGGAGAGGTTTGCCTCAGCAGGTTTGGTCTATATCAGCTTCGTGTGCAGCAGCGCAGCATTCTGGTGTGGCAGATGAGTGGGTATTTTAGGCACGCCTCCTGTGCTGTTGACACGCCGTGTGCTCATGTGCTGCTCGCGTATTTCTTTGCTCGCTTGCCTCTTTGCTTGCAGGACGATTTCTTAGATGCTGAGCCGCCCAGTGGTGCAGGCACAGCGCAGCCATCAGAAGTAGTAGTGCACTGACCCACTGACCAGCAGCAGAAGCCGCAGCAGCAGCTGCGTCAGCATACTTCAAACCGCAGCCACGCATGTATTCTGCCAAGGAGCAGTGCAGCGTGCAGCTATGCAATCCGTCGCGATGTGGTAATTGCGCTGGCACGCACAAGCCATGCTGCACCTTCAGGGATTTGCAGCTGTGCCCTGGGTTGTGCGTGCGCTTGAGCGTAGGCCAAGGTGCACGCGCTTGTTGTGTGTTACCTGCAAGAGTCGCTGATACGGATGCAGCTTGGAGGCTGGATGTTGGCAGCAGGGCGCAATCCCAAGCAGACGCGTGTGTAGCGCAGCAGAGCAGGGGGCAGCGTCAGGACGTGGCGGCCGGTGCAGCAGCAGTGTTGTCAGTACCTGTCATGTCAGTTGGCATATTTCTCAACAGAGAGATTGCAGTGGTTCTGCAGGGAATTTTCTTTCCTTACGTGTGTTACAGTCACCGAGTGGCGGTTCAGGCAGAGCTACAGTGCATGCCTTGCTGTAAGGAAGTTGCTTGCTGTGTGCCAGTGGTGGCAATGCTGCAGCCGCAGCAGTGCTGCAGCAGTATGGCATGTCACTGAAACAGTGTCTATCTGGTCGCATTGTCGCATTGTGGTTGTGTATCAGACTTCTGTTTCAGTGATTGTGGCCCTTGTAAGCCCCCTACAGCCCAGAAGTACCACACCATGGCGCCACTCAGCCGGGCTGGGGGGTCACATGCAGTACATCCCTATACTGGCTGGCAGCTGGACACCTCCAGGGGTGTTGGAACTGAGGTTGCGTCTGTAGGGACTGCCGCCATTGGCTGAGGTGTTGTCTGTGCTTTAACCAGTATAATCAGCACTTGCTCACGTGCACATTATGCAGGGTGCATTGGCAGTGCACCTCTGGCTGTGTAACGCCTGGAACTGTTCTAATCTGCACGGGTTGTTAGACATCACCGCAATGGACGCCTTATGACAACTTGCTTGTTACACTTGACAGCGCTGCAGACTGCAGCTGCGCACCATCATCCAGCAAGGACGCAACAACTGCAATGCGGTTGTTGCTCTCTACACAACTCACATGCCATGTTCAGTGCACAATCAGTGATGTCCATGGTTTCATAGCTCATCATCATCATGTTACCCATTAAGCCATAGCATCAACCATGGATGTCCATGGTTTCAGTGCTATAAAGCCACTGACGTGGCACGTGGTGGAGGTGGTGACCAGACTGCTCCCTCTACCGTCTCAAGAGATCTTTGCTCTAGAGCACGGGCAACTGCCAGCCCTGCTGATAGTATGCCACCCGCAGAGCGTCCAGCCGGTCTCCTTCTGCGGTGAAGATATTGGTCCAGCCTCCGCAGCACACTTTGCAAGTCTGGCAGTGCTTGTACTGCTGTCCGTGCTTGCACCGCTCATTGCCGCGAGCCTGCTGCAGCACTGCTGATGCCAGCCCACTGGCGCTGTCAAACATGTCACCCTCGTACTCAACACCTGCAATGGCAAGCGGAATGATGCATCAGTGTGAAGCCTTCTGCTGAGCAGGGAACAGCGCTAGCGGCACACTTGGTGACGGTGATATGTTGAGCTCTCAAGGCAGCTTCACAGCATAGCTGCTACTGTTACACAC